>VXBZ01012851.1:22187-109217 GCA_013399135.1 Heliornis fulica | reverse complement strand
TTTGTTGTTGGGGCGGGGGGAGGGGAGATCTACTATTTCTGTCCCACTCTTTCCCATTGAAGGACTAATATACCATGAAGTATGATATCAAATACTACGTAAGACCAACCTAGAGCACTTCTTCACCTGTGAAGGAGAAATCAGATATTGCTCTTGGTACAGTGAATATAGGAGTAAACGGCTCTCTGAGGGGATGAGAGGGGTCATTGTGCAGAGTGACAGGGGACATCTACGTATACTGTGACTCCCAGTAAGTGTGTTGAGCTTACAGTTATTTTCTGTGTGATTTCTCATTTGCAAATAATTCATAGGATTGCAACTAAATCACTGATATACAACTTCATTTAAAATTATTCCATGTGTCTAAGAAAACCAATGAAAATTCTTATCAGTGTCATAATTGCATTTTTTTGCAACTTAAAATAGAGATAAATTTGATAGCTGTAATAATTTCTTCCAGAGGAAAACTAGAGGTCTGTAAATAATTAATTAAAAATGATCTACTTAACAGACTTAGTAGTAAGTCAGTAGGACAGAAAACATATTTGCAAACATTTATCATAAGAAATCAAAGTAACATTTTTATTGAATGACAGTCAAACACGTACAATTTGGTCACAAAGTCTTCTGAATCTGTGTCTAAGTGAATTTTCTGCAAAATTTTCATTTTTTTTACATTTCTAATGCTGAAGTGAATTTATCATGCATACCTGAAGAGTGTTGATTTTGTAAGACTTGCATTTTCCATTGAATTAACTCTAAATCTGGTACTTATTGAACATAAAGGGCTTTCTGCCAAACCTCATCCAATTTGGTGACATCAGCAGACGTGACAAATCCTGTAACTATAACATCTCCATCCCTCTACTAGTTCTTTTATATGAAGCTGTAATAAGCAATGGCAACATGTTTTTTGTTTGAGCCAAATTTAACACTTGAGCTTTAAATAACTAAGATAACAGGAATTTTTTGGTTGGTTTCAAAACTCATGATCTCTTTACTATTCCTTTCCTTCCTAACTTGTAAAGAATGAAGCAGATGTGCATTTATGTGACTACTTCTTAGAACAAATTAAGGACTGGATTCCAAAAGTGACAATCTGCTTTGATTTCTTGTCTAGACACATTTTGAAATTTGAAAAGATAAAATGAATGTTTATTGTTCTTTATAGCGTGTCAATGTTTTGATTAATGCCGTGTTAAATTAAAAACAAAGCAACCCCAAAAAACCTCACAAACCCAAACCCAGAAACCCACCTACTTGAGACAAGCAAAGTTGTGTTCTGCAGTACAAGGTTTTTGACTCTCGTTGCAACAATCTGATATTCCTGTGAGGTTCACACGCTGTTGACTGACTCTGATCCTGTCTGAGATCTGTCCTGGTGAAACTAATCAGAAAGGAGTTGCTGATATTTTTGTCAAAGCATACACAAAAAAGGCTGCCGTGTCAAGGTTGTTAACAATCTCCCTTGCATGGAAGAATTTTACTGGGGAAAATTTGATATCCAGATTTCTCCTGAAAATATCTTCCATATGTAATGCCTCTCAAGTAATTTCCATTGTCTTTCTTCAACATATAGAAAGGAATTCAGTTCAGGCTGTTTTTGTGAACATGGTGTTTTGCTTCAACCGATACTTGAAAAACCAAATAAGAAAAATAGAGTGAGGCATGATGACAAAATCTCCAAAGATTTAGAACATGGGTTCCAAAAGCATGGTCCAGATGTAAATTGTCACAGACATATAGACCTTAATGGAATTACACTGATACATGCCAGCTGAAGGTCTAACCCAGAATGTTCATAGGAATACTCAGATGTGTGAAACTGGGAGCCCCATCGAGTATAGATTAACTTTCTTGGACAAAGCAGATCACATTCATTTGGAAAGGAGCCTCGATTAGCTGGCATTGATTTTAAAAGCATTTTTTAAGCACCTTTTATGGGGCCTGATTCAAACCCAATGAAGTCAGTGGAACAGCTCTCCTTAATACATTTGGAATCAGGCGCACCGTGAAAACTGTTTCACCATATGTTTCAATGACATTTAAGCTCACTTGTCCTATTTGAAGAATTCTTTATTCAGCTACTCACAGCTTGATATTCTTAGTTCTTTGAACATTTTTGCTTAATTCCATTCTTGTTTGGAAGAGGCTGGAATGGGAAGAACTCAGTGAACTTTTCAGGCTAGTAAAAATAGCAAGGATTTTGGGGTTGGCTTGAGTTATGAAGGAATGGCCTTTGGTTTAGCACTAATTGAATTAAGAATGCCCAAACTCTGATACAAAATATAATATTTTGAGTGTGCCAGAGGCAATTTTTTTTCCAAATATATTTAATTTTGAAAGAAGGAACAAAACAGAACCTAGATCCTAAATTTCACAAGTACATGCAAGATCATGTAAGATAATTTTTGTCTTCATGTTATCTATATTGATGAGCCACCTTTATTATGGCATGATTATCCTTCAAAATTATAGCAACACATGACTAGAAATACAATTTCCATTATTCGTAATACTGTTATAGAGACAGCCACTATTACAAAATCACTATGATCCTATAAGGAAGCAGATATATATATCTTTATATATATACTTTCTAAGAATCATCCCATCTTTAACATCTTAAAGTCTCTTGTGAACAGATGAACCTCTACAAAGAAAAACTAGTTATTACAAGAAAGAGAAAATATAAATGGAAAATAAGAAAAACATGTGTACAAAATTCATGTCTGGAAATCGTTTTTCTGTGCTACAAGGTATTAGTCTAAAACTAAAAATAAATAAAGGCTGAAAAATATCTTAATAGTGTGGTTTCTTTTGAACTGCAAATTGACACAGACATTTAATGGAAGGCGGGGCAGGGGAAAGCAAGGCAAACCATCTACCAGAGTGAAACAGTAAATGTATGCTGCAAGTGATATATGAATTTCCTCACATTGTTGCTAACTTCTACATTCTGTAGAAGTTAGCAACATCCAACTCCTACATTCTGTAGAAGTGGATTTAAAATGCAGTTGATTCATGTAAAGTTTTTACTGTCAGATCATTGCAGTTTCAAAGGCATGTCCTTGAAGTCATGCAAGTTCTCTCCTAGGACCCCATCTGGAGTACTGCATTCAGCTCTGGGACCCCCAATGTGAAACTGTTGGAGCAGGCCCAGAGTAGGGCCACAAACATGATCAGAGGGCGAGAACACCTCTCCCATGCAGATGGGCTGAGAGAGTTGGGCTTGTTCAGCCTGGAGAAGAGAAGGCTCCAGGGCCACCTGACAGTAGCCCGAGACTTATTATCAAGGAGTGCAGTGATAGGTCAAGGGACAGTGACTTCAAGCTGAAAGAGGACAGGTTTGGATTAGACGTTAGGAAGAAATCCTTCCCTGTGAGGGCAGTGAGGCTCTGGCACAGGCTGCCCAGAGAAGCTGTGGCTGCCCCCTCCCTGGCAGTGTTCAAGGCCAGGTTGGATGGGGCTTTGGACAACATGGTATTGTTTGGACAACAGGGAGGGTGTCGCTGCCCATGGCAGATGGGTTGGAACTACAGGGTCTCTAAGGTACCTTCCAAACCAAACCATTGTATGACTTTATGAATGACTTATTGTGAAACGGAGAATGGTGTCTGTGGTAAAAAAAAATATTATTTACTCTCCAAAACAAATGCTTTCTTACAAAAAAAAAAAAAAAAAGAATCCAGACAAGCTCACCCCCATCGCCTACTGCAATTGCTAGTGAGTAATAATAAAAAGAAAATTAATTAAGAAAAAAATCAAAACCAGAACAAAGTGATTCAGGAATTTTTCGCACCTACTGGATAGTCTCCTAGTATTTAGGAGTTTCATATGACTTTATCAAAAAGAAAAGAAACACACACACCCCCATCTCCACCCCCCACCCCCCAATTTTAAGTACAATTTTTAAAACAGTTTCTCTTTGTACTATATTATCACCATCTATGCTGGACTGTGGAAAACAGCATAGGCTTTCAGATAATACTTTCTAAAATTTATTTTGTCTGTCAAGGAACTTTCATGGTTCTTAGCAAAAATATTGAAGCATCTAACCTTACTCCCATTGAAGAAAGTACTTGCATCAAAACACAAATGTTTAATTCTGTTGCTCTTTGTTAATATGCATGTGATAGATTTCTAAAGGTCTTGTGTGCCTCACGAGCTTACACTTTCTCTTAGATACCTTCTTCTTCCATAACCTACAGCTACATTAGCACACTACCTTCCTAGCTGTATCCCTGTTTCCCTTTGGGAAGTCATCATTTTTTGCTACACACCTTTTTTGAAAGCTCTGTAAAGTGCTTCATGAAAATTAAATGAATCTAAATCATCTAAATGAAAGCAATGGGTCTTTGCTAACCCAACTTATTGTTTAAAATGAATTAGGAAGTAAACTGCCCGTGGAGATGAAGGATTGATATCTTCCAGCAGAGAGCAGTCATGAGCATGAGGTCATGAGCATGAGGTCATGAGCGAAGGGTAGTACCTGTGTCAGCTGTTGTGTTGAAGCCAACAGAAGCTGTGCGAGTACAGTCTAACCCTCTCAACAAACACACCCAAAAGTGTCCTCCCAACAGTTCAAAGGAAAGAAATTACCAGTTGCATCTACTGGGAAAGCCCACAGCTAAAGGGTGAAGTTGGTAGATATTAGCTTATTGTCTTGCTCTGGTTTATGTTGCAGTTAGAAGTCAACTTGATATGACACAGCCCAGCATAAGCACATATGGAATGAAATGTGACATGCAATAAACAAAGTCTTTTAAATGAGACTTTTTATATCCCTTAAGAAAAAGAAGAAGCAGTCACACGCTGCTCGTTAGCTTGTAAAAGTAGACACAATGGTTTGTTTTGTAGGAAATTTCAATTCATGCCCATAAATCAAATAAGAACGTAAGCTGTTTTGGTTATAGTTTGTGGGAAAATGTTTAATTGCTTATTTATTTGATTTGTAGTGCTAAAATGTATTCTTATAAGTTGTATTCTTACATCTCATGTCTGCAGAGTAGAGAGATGTTTCTTAAAGGCATTTTTCAGAATGACTTGGTATCGGTCCAGTGCTCTGATGTCACTGGAACAAAAACAGGACTCTCTGTCTGCATTTATTAGAAGGGGGAAAGGCTCCTTTTAGTTTTCTCTGGTTTATTGCATCTTTCTTGACATTAAACTCCAGTACTCACTACAGCCTATGCCAGATGTAAGTCTTTCTGTAAAACACAATGCCAATTACTGACACATAATGTCATATAAATTATTGTAAACTATTAGATAAAATGCACTGATAAAACCTGGTCCATTAAATACTTGCTCCTCAATTTGATTTTTCCTTTTAAACAACCACATTAAAATTATGAAAGGTAATATATTTATTACATATATCATATCATATGTTTGCATAATAAAATAGCAAAATATAAGCTTAACTCTCCTTATTACTGGTTGTCAAATAAATTTTCTGATACAGACAGACTGTTAGCAGCTCCTGTAGGCTTTATTACAAGATTATGCACTTACTCTCTAGTATGGTTGCAAAATAAAGACAGATGTCACACATCTCTTCCCAAAACAACAATTTCTTCTCTCCTTTAGCCTCTTATTTTTATCTATAAGCTGTAAAACTCCCAACACAAATTCATGAACTACATCCCTGTTTTCGGTGTTCTACAAGATGTATCATATATCTTGTGGAAGGGTTGGAAGGGGAGGAAGGGATCTCAAAAGATCATCTAGTCCAACCCCTCCACCGTCAGAGCAGACCTAGATTAAGTCACACATGAGTGTGTCCAGGTGGATTTTGAATGTCTCCAGAAAAGGAAAGTCCACAACCTTTCTGGGCAGGAAAGTGGGAGGGACTCTCTCTCCCTGGCCCCCATCTTGTGAGCCATTAACTGGAGAGTGCTGAGGAGAGAGGTTGCCAGTGAAGTCTGAGGCAAAAAAATTGTTCAGAACCTCAGCCTTTTCCTTGTCTGTTGTTACCAGTTCACCATTGCTGCTCATCCATGGGGAGGTGGGGGGCAGGGACACAACACACATTGTCTTTCACCTTTCTTTTCTGGTTTACATACCTGTAGAAGCTCTTGCTTTTCTTGACATCCTTTGCTAAGTTCAGCTCAAATCACACCTTGGCTTTCCTGACCTCATCCCTACACAACCTAGCAACGTCCCTGTACTCTTCCCAGGCTATCTGTCCCCACTTCAACTGTCTCTCTAGTTCCACAGGTAGGTAAATTGTCACAATAAAAATTATCATAATAATAAGTAATTTATGTGTTAGTTTTTTGGAAACTTTGGAATTTTATCTTAAATTTTAGTAAGCCATACAATGTAGTTTCTCCACCATGCACGATTACATTGGCGGATCTAATTTGAGCAAAAGATCATACTCAGGGAGCTGTAATCTCTGGTTCACTAGAGCCAACAGTTAAAAGCCTGACTTTTTGGTTTAACTGTGCTCAAAGAGCTCTTTGAAGAGTGTGGAGAGAGATGCTCTGTTGAAATTTTTGCTACCGTTTAGACAGTAAGTGTGTGCACACATAATAAATAATGCTCCTACAGATAATGGTGAGAAAGACATTGCAGGTATGAAGCCTGACAATGAAGCCTGGTAAAGACATGTGACAAGATCTAGTTTAATCAGATTGAGAATATCTGTGAGCAGCTCTATGAATCACCATATCACATTAGTTTCCTAAATTCTTACACGTTAACAAAAACAGGATTAGATATAAGAACATTTAAGAGGGAAGCAATGACTTCATTCCTCATGTACCATAAAGTTGAGATAATTATAAAAAGCATTAGGTTTTTCAGAAAATATTTATATGATTCATATAATGAAGACTCTTTTCATATAGGATAACTAAGGAAAAAAGAAGTCTTATTTAAGACAGTAAAACAAAGGCTAAAAAGGGATGTGACTCTTCCTCAATACAGCTCAATAGTTTAGAGGGAAGAAACAATGCTGGCACAGGAATAAACTGGAGAAAACTGACCATTAATAAATTGACAAGAAAATTAGAAGACTGTTTCTTGCTTTCTCTGCAAAAGCTCAAAGAAATGTACAAGTAGGGGTAAAAAATGTAAATGGCTTTGAGGAAATAATGGATAAATTTAATTTAAACTGAATATTTGCAATTTTGTGCCGACAAAGATTAACTCAAGATACTGAGTAGTGTGAAAGAAATGGGGGATTTCAATCAGGAAGGCATATTTTGATCCCCTTTGCACATGAAATTAAATTACTCCATACACAAGTCATTGCCTCATGTTCAAGCGTTTCACAGACACAGTAGATAATTGCATTTAGCTTCACACTAGATAGATTGCTTCATACAGTTAGAATAAAATTATGTTATTGCAAAAATTTCCTCCCTAAAGTGGTTACAAAAACTTCACTCTACCATTGGGCTTACAGAGGCTGAGCAGTTTTAAGCAGATGAGAAGTTTTGGGGCTGTTTTTTATTTAAGTTCTTGTATTTGCCTGGAGGTACGTAAACATGCAACTCATTATTTAAGAAGGGAAAAAAAGAAAAAAAAAGATAAATTATTTCAACTATCACTACATAATGAACTTACTGTGAACCAACAAATGTGACATTAACCATTTTGGATTTGAAGTAACCAGAGACCTTCTGCAGATTCCAAAGAAAACCTTATAGTCAGAAGGATGCTAACAAGTCAGAAGTTTTCTAGCAAGATGTTTAAAAAAACAAGTAATGGAAAGTAAAACACAGTTTTTTTATATCCATTTTCTCCTCCTGTCTCTCCCAAATAGAAGACAGGCAAATATATGTTTATTTCCCAGTGCTGCAGCACAAATTTTCCCTTTAAATACCCCACGAGTGAGGTTGAAGCTTCACATTGGTTAGAGGGGAGGACTCGGGATCAGATTTCCTTTTTTATCACTTTACCTCATGTTTAATTATACCCCATACTCTTTTAGCTCTCTTTGGGCTTGAACAGAAAAAAAAACCTGCAAGCATCTTAATAATGGAAATTCAGGAATTATACTGCCCTTTCTCAGAGTTTTCTGAGGATAAGGTGAAAATCTTCAAGGAGTGGTGTGTGATGTGTGTGCACCCAGAGCATTGTCCCAGAACTGAATTGTTTTTCTCCCATACTCTATACCACTTCTCTCATTTGAGAATGCACAATGTCCTCAGACATGTCATTTAAAATATCCCTTGGAAAGGGGCATGTTTTATATTTTAGAGGCTTGATTAAGAAACTTCTTAATCTATTCTAAATATTATAAGAAAATCACTTACACAGTCCTAGAGTGGCATATTGTATGAGCTATTCACGTCAATTAGGCATGAACTAGACCCCATGGGTTTTCATGGTTTCTGTTGTATATTGCTGGTCTTATGAAAGACAGCATAATTAAGGCCTTGCACTTATTAATGTATGTGAAAAGATTAACTCAATAAGATGCTGAATATGAAACAAAAAATCTGAGGAAGTTAAAAGGAAAATGTATTCTCTTCATCCGAACAGAAAGCTCAGGTCATTGAAAGCACATGGGCTTAACACTACAAAACACCGAACACGCTCTCAGGTGACAGGATTTAATTAGGACAGGCAATCGATTCCCATGTCCTTCGGATTTGTATGTCAAGACTTCTCTTTATTGTCTAACATTTGAACTGAGTATGTATCCAGGGTAATGAGACTAACAGTTAAATCCTTTTCATTTTCCTGTTGTTATGGGTTGTTGTTTTTTTTTTTTAAGTTCACCACATTAATAGTTGAAGATTGGCACTGCCAGTTAGAAAAAAAAAACAAAACAGAACCAACAGAAAAGCAGAAAGGGAGGGAACTTCTACTGACTCTCCAAAGTTTCTGTCATATTCTTGAGAGATACAGGGGAAGCAATTTAGTTAAAAAAGGCAGTAAGCCTCAACCTAACTACCCAGCTTTTGCTTTCATCACCTTCCATAGCGCTAATGCTCTAGGATATTACATTTGCTTAGCTGGATTCCTGAAAATCTTTTTGGAATTTCAGGCTTACAGAACACAGTGTATTTTGTGCTTTGCCCTCCCTCTTCCCTCACCTTTCATAAGTGAAAAAAATCCACTTGGGTAAATGTAATTATTCTTCTCTTCTTTTTGGGAACTACTTAAAAGAGAAAAGAAATCTCGAGTAGCCTGTGAAATAACAAAAGCATTTTTGATGTACTGGCTCTTCAAGAAGTTTACAAATCTGATCTTTTTAAAAAAAAAAAGCAACGTTCCTTCGGGAAACAGAAAGAAACTTTCTTTAAAATTAATTCTTTTAAAGTACAGTTATTTGTCACCTTCTTAAATGTGGTTAAACCTTTTTCCAAAACTGTTTAATAACAAAGATTGCTTTTTTTTTTCTTAAGCATCAGAAGTACATACCGCTAGCATATTCTCTGAAGCCAATAAATACCAGCTGATCAGACTCGAATCCTTTTAGGAAGTTTAAAACAGCTGTGCTGCACAATGAAGTGAGAAAAGCAGCAGGAATAGACTTTGGCAAGCCTGTATTTGCTCATAATGAAACAAAGTTAAGGTTCTAAATTATTTCAGTGCTGGTAACCTGCAAACTGTAATCCCAGCTATTCACTTCTGCAAGTGAATAGCACGCAAGAATGGTCCAGGAGTAAATGAATTCAGCTGCAATTGGGACACAAAAAAGGGATGCCTTTTTCAAAGTTATTTTAAAATAAGGGTTCAAATACCCTGCAGAGTTAAAATATATCTGTTAGATCATCCTGAATTATTTGCACACTCAAAAATCTGGAAGGAAATTAATCCCTGACACAAATTAAAGCAAGTTTATTTAATTAGCTTAATAAGAGAGATAAAAGCTATTAATAACACTTGAAGACATTGTACAACAAGAAGTGTTTCATCTTTAGTATTGTTTTTTGAATCAACACTACACACGGGATGTAATGTTTCAATAAGCAGGTTGTAGCCACTGAGTGTGCTATTGGGTTTGCCTTCATAGCTGCCAAAATTATCTTCAATGTCCTTTATCCATTCCTAGGAATATTCAGTAGCCAATCTTATTTAATATTTTATTTATTTGAACACTGAAAATTGATAGTTGTTTCCCATCTAACAATAGCTTACAGATTCAGTAAGATGTTGTACTGCTGTCTTGAATACTATCTGTGGCTTTGGCACCTTTTTTTTTTCTGCACTGATTTCTGTTGGCGTACACTGACAGCCTTAGTTGAGAAAAATAATAGAGAGGATGGTTTTTACTTTGTTAAATCTCTGTTTCAGATCTAACTTCTTCAACAGCTCTTTGAGAGAAAAAGAGGGCATAACCTTACTTGATGTTCAGAGGAATAAAAGCCTACCAGATTCTTAACAATTGTGGAAAGAAATAGACAAGTGTTTGTCATAATTCCAGCTCCTTTCTTTGATGTTATTGAATAAAGTTCAAGAGTCATTTCTCACACAGTTAATGTGCATAAGAAATTCAGTTCAAAGCATTAGACAAAATGGCAAACAACAAATTAAGATTTTTTTTAATCTTCTGTGTTAACAGATATTCTTGCATGCTAGGATACAATATGGATTGTACAGTCTTACAAGAAGAAAATTGCAATTATTCATTATTTTATGCCATCATGGAATTAGTTTGCAATCTCAAAATGCCAATTAAATTGCATGGCTTAGTTCAAGAAATTAGTCGGATGAAAAATGGTACTAGCCAGCATTTAACACTACTATTTCAATATACACTGTGTTCAGTTTCCCAAGATCATGTATTGCACCATTCTTTTGTTTAGGTCATTTGCATATGAAAGATTTTTGAAATATTTTTTTTTCTCTCTTTTTACAAAAGTAATGTTCCAGAAAGTATCAAGTGAAATGATGGCAAGTGTATATTATCATTCAAGCAACATTCGACAGACATTCATGGATATGATTCTTGGCACTCCCAAGAATCCTCCCAAAAACTACTGCTCCTATTGAGGCTCTTGGTGAAATGCCTTTAGAAAACAATGGAATATAGGATGATACATCAACCTTTGCCCAGAACTATCCAGTAGACATCATAAGAATCAAGAAACTTGGCTTCTCAAAGCTTAAACTTTGTCTGCCCTTCTGTATTCACACTTGTTATTATCATATCAGCTATTTAAGGCAGAACAAGATTTCTGAAGACCAGAAGGTCTTGAATATTGATTCCTTGTGCTCCCTCACATACACCCTGTAAGAATTAGGGATTCTGGTGCTCCCTTATGGATCAGTTCAGGAGGGCACACAGATAGAACTCACTGGGAGAAGAAGCAGAGGAAATATGACCAGACCACACCGAGTTTTGGAGCAGAGAAAGTGTATGGTTACTGGGAGTCTTTTAAGAGCTCAGTAGTTCAGGACTTAATCACAGCAGTATGTCTGAGCAGGATAGCTTCCTCTTACTCAGGAGCTTCTATTTGGAAGAAAGAAAATGAGTAAGATTTCTAGCTGTTTGAAGACAATATGGCCTGCCAACACTTCTACTTAATCAACTGTATATACAAACACCTGATTCTTATTCTTGACAAGGCAAACTCTATATGACACCAGATATGTATTAATCTGTTTTTTAGGTTTGGTGTTTTTTTTAATTAATAAGTATTCAGCACTTATGGGCTCTTATCTGGATGAAAGTGTAATAACTTGGATGCAAAGGATCCAGATTCTGACACTGTATTTCTAACACACTTCCCTAGGAACCCAGACAGTTAGCTACAGGCATAATGACCTGTAGCCAACAGGTCCAGGTTATGCTGCATTCCTCACAATCACTGATCTAGGAAACACAGCAGGGTAGGTAGAATGAGTGTAGGAATTTGCCAATGTGCATCGTAAGCATTTCTGAATTGATGTCTGCTGCCTGGGAGACATTCTCATGTATTTATGAGGTCGTGCAGATTTTGAAAGCTGCAAAAGGCTGTAGCACTGTTCTCTGCTACAAAAATCTTCAAGAAGGAATTGTAGGTAAGAAAGAGCTCAGATCGTTGAATCCTTAAATTAGTGTGAGTGATAACAGGAGTCAAGAGTAATAGGAGAAATGCAAGGAGATTACAAGAAATCCCCAAAGTAAAAGTTAAAAGTGCCTCCCTTGTCAGGCCAGTAATGTCATTTCCACCTTTAACCCAAAGAAAATAAAAACTAATAAAGTTCAGAGCTTTCTGATTATATTTTTTTAATATACCATCAGTATATATGGTCAATTATTTTCAACAGATGAAACTGACAGGACAATTTGATAGTTTCTAAAGGTCTCATCACATTTCTCTGGGTTCTACCTTTGCAAATCACTATCAGGGTAGCTAATGTAGATGACAACCTCTTGACCTACAATAGGCCTTCACAGAAAATAATCAGTGAAATGCATGCTCAATTAGCAATATTTCTGTCTCTTAAGGAGCTTTTTCAATACGCAACTTCTCCAATGTGACTGATTCAAGCTGTAAACAATTCAGAGCATATATTTCTATTGGCCAGATGGTTTACTGCAGCAAAATTCCCAGCAATCGGTCTTCAAGTGATCTCCATCAACTCTTCTAGAATAAAAAAACCCAACAAACCAACTCAGAATTGTTAACTATTTCATACAATTATCTTGAAAAGAAAGGAAGCCCCAAAAAGAAAGGAAGCCCCAGCTTATGCTCTTAATAACTCTAAGCAATAAATAACTTATCAGGAGCATACCCTGAAACTTGTGGCATCAAGTATTAGGTCCAGGAATATTTTATATCATTTTAAGTTGTTTAGTTCTATGTTTGGGTTGTCTTTCACTTTTTTCTTCTTTGCCATTCCACTGAATTTTCTATATTTATTACCTTACAATGGATGTGTTGTAGCTACTAAATGTTAACAATTCATAGAAACATAGAATGGTGAGGTTTGGAAGATCAAAGATATCTACTTCCATCTAGTTTATATCAAAACCCCGCAGTCCTTCTCCTCAGGCAGCTCTCAGTCTATTCTCTGATCAACTGTAGCTATGCTTGGTTCCCCCAACCAATGTGTAGGACCTTGCACTTGTCTCTGCTGAACTTTATGCAGATATTTTGTAAAAAGTAGGAATGACATCTTGTTTGATTGGATTGATGTTCTGAATAGTGAAAAGCTTCTGAGTACCTAGGACTGAGATGTCTGAATTCTGCTGATGTTTACTGAACTGTGGTTTTCCTTTTCAAAGCCAATATGGAACACATACTGAAAGGTAAAGCTTCATTTTAGGCAAAATTCATGACTATTGCACACACACACAGAGCCATAGTGTGCCTTAGCACACAGAAGGCAGGGAGCCAACTCAGGACTTCTTCAGCTCAGAAGTATCTCCTGGTTCTGTCCGGGACAGAGAGGACTTCCCCAAGCAGCCAGCACAGATGAGCTGAGTTGGCTAGGGCTGTTTCCACACCCCCTGACATGAATCAATTCCTATTAAAAAAAAAAGGGGGTTGGTCGGATAGAGGGATTGTTGTGGTTCAGTCTGAGGCAGAGCACCAGGAGCTACTTGCTCACTCTAGTGAGGGGAAAAACAGATCAAGCGCCCATGGGTTGGGATAAAGACAGTTTACCAATAAGTTCTGATAAGAGAGGGGAACAATAACAGACACACCTGGTGGTAACACAGAGTACTTACCAGCCTATGAGAGACTAACACAGACCACTGTACCAGCACAAGAACCAACTGCACCAACACTCACCTCTGCCCCACCAGCCCCTTTTATAGGGGCTGGGTTGATATCAGGGGGTGTGAAAAACAGCCATCAGTGTGTTCTGGAACCTGGGCCTCCTGGCCCCATCCAGGTGGTGCTCTTGGTGGGTCCTTTTATGCACTTTCACCACGGGTCTGAGCTAGACCTTGGGATTACTGAAACAAGTGGCAAAACCTAGTCATCTTCAGAGAGGAGGTGCCCCAGTTTTACTGTGAATGCGAAACTGAGTACACATCAAATTAACCATCTAAGAAGGGTCTTCCAAGGGTCTTCCAACCTTCCAAGGGTCTTCCAAGCTAGCTGTTATTGTAAAAGAGAGAGCACAAGGAGGTGATTGATGTGAAGACTGTGTCTGACAGGTGTGGAATGAGTCACCTTCTGAGGATGCTCTTCTCTTTCTTTGCCTCTCTTCTTGGACTACAGAAAATGCTTAGCCAATACAGTAAGCACTTAACACATAGAGGGTGCAATATAATTTACAGTCCCTGTACCCCCACCTTCATCAAGATGAATGTGAAAATATGGTTCATTCCTTAATCAAAGCTACCTCTGAGCAGGTATATTTTTCTACTGAGCTGCTTCTTTTGTGCTTCAATTTATTTTGTTGAAAGCAGCAGTTCAAGGGAGTATCTTGTTGCACTATTGCTGCTCTCATTCCCTGTAGCAAAGGCATGTCTAAATTGTGAAGAATTGCATATACGATTAATTTATTCTAATCTCACTGAGAAGAAATAAATTACTTTGATAGGAATGAAATCTTATTTTCAATAGGCTTATGTATTGTGGCCATTATTTTTTTGTCCATGACATTTTTTGCTGCCTCGTGACCCTTGTGACATCAAAAGACACTCTTTTGTTGTTCAACCACATTAGTAATTCTAAAACTTGTGTCTTGATCACAGGTTCCTATTGTTCATCAGGACTCTGTATTATACATTCCTCAACAGAAAACAACTTATAGTCAAATCTCTTGTGGGAACAAAATGTGTCTTAATTTTAACTGAGACAATGCATAGCCAACTGTTCTTTAAACTGCAATTATTAGGCCTGAACAAGCATCCATTGAAGACCTCTACACTGTTGGTACCCTGGTGAGATCACTTGGAAAGCAAATGGTTAGTGGTGTACAACAATATGTTAAAATGCCCGGAGGAATTAGGACGCTTCCTTAGCGTTGCCTGTAAACTTTTCTTATTGGCTTGACTTTTCTTGTATATGTCACTCATAATTAACCACAGCAATAGAGGGCTCAGCAAGGAAAAGCAATTTATCAAAAAGCCTCTATTCTTCTCTCAAAATATATGAAGACTTATTTTGTACTTCCAGTTGGCCAGCATTTCCTTTTTGTTTGCAGAATAATGATATGATTGTCTCAAATAATAGAAGAGCTTCTAGGGAAGCTCAGAGATGCTATAAATTTGCACTCATCCTTGCTGTAGCAGCTTCCAAACTGGTAAAGAGACACTGCCCTTCCTGCCTAAAAGTGAGAAGCATGTATGTTCACAGCATTAATTACTGGATATTTCAGCAGCTGTCTCCTGCGATGAAAAAAAAACAACATAATTAGGAGCTTTGTATCTTTTTTTGGCAACAAAATAGCCAGTAAGTGGTATCATCAATATAATGCCATCTATGCTAATATCCTGCAATTCTTTGTCTGTAGGAAAGTTATTTTTATCTTCATCTGTTGGGTAGAACTTGTTGCTTCCAGATTTTTGAAGACAGTTCTTAGTGTTAGGGAAGTTTATGGACTCATCCAGAGTGCTGGACATTGTAGGTATTGTCTAAAAAATCATGTATTCAACAAGTCAAATATATTAAAGGAAGCAAAAGCCTCTGTGACAATTAGACAAATCAAAAGCTCTTCCACAGAAATAATGTCCTGAGAGCAAAGTTAATTAAAAGCCCCACGCTTGACTAATTTTCCATTTAAGCCTGCAGAAACTGGTCCAACTTAATGCCTTGCACTGGCCTGAGGAGGAGGAGGAATCCACCCTCTGTAAACAAATGTTACACTTATGACTGAGACTTGGCCTCGCAGGAATCTGTATTTTCCCAGTTACGTTTCGCTTTTTAAAGGTTAAAGTCAAGTTGTCTTTAAAAAGAAGACAAGCATTCCCATAGGCACAAACAGAAAATGACTGTACCACTTTCCTCTTAACCCCACCTTCACTGGAGTGTCTACACGTCTGGTCAGGATTGTTCCATCAGTTCCTTGTCCTCTGTGCCAAATGTCAAAGACACATCAAGAATAAACTGAAATCAGTAGAAATCCCTCCAGTAGCTTTAGTGAGCACTGGAGCCAGCTGTTAACTTACAGGTCATTGCCAAGATGAAATGAAGAGGCGCCTGCTGCCAGTAATATACTGACTTCCTAAATGCTTGTATGCTTATTAAAAAAAATAAATAAATGGTATGAAACATTCTGTTTCCTAAGTGGTATACAAAGAAACTAATAGAATTTTTCAAACTGAAAGAAAAAACCCTGGAAAATAATAATTATTGCAAATGAGACTTCACTGTTTAAAGCATAGCACTTCTGTGATTAGATTAACTCCTTGCCCTCCTGTCCTCCCAGAATACAAATGCTTGCCAAACATGCAAAATGCATACTCAAAGCTATTTTGAAGTTAAACTAACCGAAGGTGTTTGTAAATCTGCAAGGAGTTCCACCTCCTGTGCCCTAAAGCCAGCACAACCAAGGTTATTCAAACTGAAATTGAAGCAACCTCCTTCTGATAATTTTTAGCAGTTCAGGGTAATTATTTTGGCAGAAGTTATAAAACAACGAAAACAGACTTTATGTAGTGGGAAGATGACAAACACTTCTGAACTCTCAAAGGATGAGAGTGAACATTGCTTAAGTGTTGTCTGCTCTAGAGATGAAAAAGCTTCTTATCTTTGGGTTTACAAAATGACCTGCATTATCTTGATTTTCTCTTCAATTAATCATTCAAGTGGTTTACAACAGGTCATTAAAGGTAAGAAGAAACTGTTTAGTGAATTGGTCAAATGGACAAAATGTTTACTTTGCTTAAATAACATTCCCACATAAAGGATGTTTGGAGTCGCTGTTTAGCAAAAGAAAAACAACATTGGACTTTAAAAATACCAAAACCTACAGCACAGATAAGTTAAAGCTGCAGTGGTTAGCTGCAGATTGAATGTAGTAGCTTTATTTAGCAAAGACAGAGCTCCCAGTATTCAAGAGCAAGAAGACTTTTTTACCAAGTCAAAGATTTAAAAGATTTTTTTTGCACAATTTAAACAGCAATTTTTAAATTTTTTTTAATTGTATTTGCTGACTATTTCTCATGGGTCACCAAACAGCTAACACATTGTCTTAATTTATCTGCTGACCGAGACTGCCAGGGAATAATTCCTTCCATTTAAACCTCCTGGAGAAATGTAGAAAATCAGTGAATTATTTGAAACAAGTTTCTAATCTACAACTATCCAGCCTATGCCACAGTACCAGTCCCCAGTATCGGTACCACTGACAAATCCTACATTTCACAGTCTGATATTTTAAAGTGCTATTACCCTCTGCTGAGAGAGCAATACAACAGCTTAACAATGGCTTTAAGTAGGCATGTTTCTTCTCTTTCTCCACATGGGCAGAGGTGTTGTCTTGTTCTCTCAAATAAATCATGTAAGGGGTGGTTATAATTCAGAATACTAAATCTAATGATATGGCATTATGGACATCTACCTTCGACCCCTTTCCTCTGTGCTAGTGACACTGTAGGAAAATCATAGAGTCATAGAATATCCTGAGTTGGAAGGGACCCATAAGGATCACCAGCTCCAGCTCCAATTATTTTCTCTGTGACAGGTAAGTATTTTAGATCACAGAATCATAGAACCCTCTTGGTTGGAAGGGACCCTTCAGTCAAAGATACTGACAGAAGCACGTTTCCCACCTATCCATCACTGCAGGCTAATCTCATGCCTGCACATGTTGCCTTAGCTGCCTGCTAGACTCTGCTGTCTTCCTGAATATTCAGTCCTTAAATTGCCAAACCTTCCAATCTGCTTTACTTGCACATTTCCCCTCAGAGCATTGTGATAGACTTGTCTTCTGCTGTTTGAGATGCCAAAGCTTTATTGACTAGTAGTTAGTCAGCATTCTTCAGACTTTCTCACCTTCCCAGACCCAGGCTGGGATTGGGACACTCCTTAGACATAATGCCTTGGCACCAGAATTGCATATTCATCAAGCAGAGAAACACTACAAAGCAGTGGCACCCCAAAGGTGGGAAAAGTTACCTGGGTAGCCAGTGAAGATAAGACAGTGCTGTCACATAAAGCAGGTGATACCCTGCACATGTGCTCTGTATTTGAGATAAAACTGCTTGTGTTTGGTAGTGTTCCAGGCTGAATATGGATGCTGGATGCAATACAGCTGGAGAACAGATCATTAGCGGCATTAGCGTACCAGCTTCCATGAAACTAGGGAGGTGGATAATAAGCTTCAGCTTCCCACTTAGCCTTGCAGGCACATGATCAGTCTTTACATTTTGTGGGCAGCATCACAGTAAATGTGTCTGTGAGTGTAAATGTCTGTCTTTCTGTACCCCATGTGAACAGTGTACGTATTCCTTTCCACCTTATCATCAGTATCCCAGCTTAAAAACAGTGCAATACCCTCTTATGAAAGCCTTCAGTAACTATTTCCAAATCTGAGATCATACAAACATTCCACAATGCTTCTGTGCACGTAGTTGCGCTGCAGCCATTTTTATAGAATTCACCTTGCCTGGGCAAAGTTTTTCATAATTTCTTCTGTGCTCAATGGTGATGTCAAGGGTAACCACCTCCTGTGTTGTGTCAATAATGTTTGTGCCTACGACAATCCTTGAAAGACAGATGGGCTCTTCAGTCTGGGTATACAGGGAACTCAAACACTCATTTGTTGCACTCTTCATGGCTAACTTCTTGCTTTTTATCAGTCTAGCACTATAACCAAGATTGTGTTGCAATTATGTCAGGGGTGTCTTAAATAATGAACATTACAGAAAAAAATATGTAAAAGTGCACTTTGGAAAAGCTGTGAAAAGGGAGATTAGATATACTAATTTTTTTTTAATTGTTCCTATTGTTTGATCTGCAGTTGCATGAGTCTTCTGGCTTATGTGCTCAACAGTACAAATGAGAGTCACAGAGTGCCATGAGCACATCTTGCTGTTCTTAACACTAGAGAGATGTTTTCTTAAATATTAGTTGCTGATTAAGCCAGACTGGAACATACGAATCCTAAAAGCACTCTTCCCAACCAAAATGCTGATTTGCTAAAAGCTGATAAATCATAGGTGTCTTCTAAACTCAAACCTGGGATGAGCTGCCGCTGCTTTCAGATATCATCTATATTGCTCTGAGAAGGACTACATGAAATGAAGGGTCACCACAGCAATCCTTTTTCTTCACCTTTGAATCTACCATCAGTGTTCAGAAGCTGAACTGCACTTTCAAGCTCTGTCTTGTAGACTCATGCTTCCTTTAGCCTTTAAGGAAGGTGATAGTGTTCACAAATGTCTCAACACATTGCTTCCTGCCTTTGTAAAAGCCGGGGGTGACCATACGGATGTTTTTCTTCCATGGCCTCTTGCATAACACAGTTCATAGAATAACTTACCTTGGTGCTTGATATCAGGTCCAGTAAGCTGTGGCAGAACTATGTGTCTACTATTTTAGACATCTTTCCCAATTTAGAGGCATCAAGTGACTAAATGACTCACTCTGTCTTTAGGTAAGTAGTTCCAAATGGTGATTTTATTCACCTTTCAAAAACTACGCCTTATTTCTAGCTTGAATCGCTTTAGCTGCGGCTCCTAGCAACAGATCTTCCTACACTCTTATCTGATAAGGAGCCTTTTACTATAGTAGACATGCTTCCCAGGCAGACATTTCTAGATCCTACTCAGCTCAAATCTCAATTTTCTATACTCTGGACTTGCATTAATTGTAATTAATTAAAAATCAACTGATTAAGGTAGTAGGATAATCATGCTTACAAGTGATTACAACTCAGACAGCTGACAAACTTTGTTAGCTACCAGAACTCCAGGTATACAGAAGAGAATGAAAGAGTTGCAGAGATGAGTTAGAAATGTCCTTTCTTGCTGTCTGCATCCTGATCCCAAAATAGCACTTGTTCTGCTAACTGCTGCCTCTAAGGATTTCTGGTTATATCCTTTTCAAGATCCACAGCCACTCATGCCTTGGCTTTATTTTTTTCATTGTCTTAGAGATAATCCATTTTTATCCATTGCATTTGTGTTGCTAGAATATTTAATTTATCTTTGATGCAACTGAGAAGTTCAAAAGATGAGCCTGGGTAAGGGAGCAGAGCTCTACTAATACCAACTTGAAAAAGCCAGCTGTAAATCTGCACCAAATTGGCTTTCAGCTTGACAACTCTTTAATGATGCTATCCACGAAGGCACAGCCTTCCTGATTTTCAGCTACATGTCTGTGACAGGCAAAAGACAGCTGACAGGTTGAGCAGGAGGGTGTTGGCTACAAGATAAACAAATCCTATTGGTCTTGAAAGCTGTAGAGCTGATTCTCATTGCAAACCATTTCTTGAAATATTCCATTATAAATGTAAGCACCGATTTTCAGCCAAAAGCCGTACCTACCTTAGTATATCATGTTGCTTACCCTGTGATAGAGAACAGTGCTGATCAAATGTATCCTGTGTGATCTAATCTAGGTGGTCCTGCTCAGGCAGAGGGGTTGGACTAGATGATCTTTTGAGGTCCCTTCCAACTCCTGACATTCTGTGATTCTGTGATCCATGCAGGAATATGTTATTCCAACCCTGCACTATCAGATGGTTTCTATTTGTTATTAGATATTTCTTTTCTACGCTATCCTTGGGTTTAGAAAAATCTAGAATTTCATAAATAAAGGTACATTTCCTGCACCTAATAGAGAAGACCCTATTTCTACATGTCTGGACCAATTCTTCCTGTGAATAAGCACATCTTCATTACATTAAAAAAAAAATAAAAAAGCCCTCTGTATATAAGCTGTAAATCACACTGTACTGTTATGAAAAAGATAATAAGGCATGAAACCCTATCTTCTTCTGGAAAACACCACATTTTTAACATGGTTAGTCATGAACCAACACAGGGCATTTATGTGCATTTTGCTTCTCTTCCTGCTTTGAGGCAGCACTTGGAAAAAATGATGATATACCAGATTAGAACTGTGAAATCACATTGCCAGTTTTATATCCTGTCATTGCTTTGCTGGATGAATAGCTATGAGATAAGTTCAGCTATACACTACGTACCTCTGTTCTCCACCCTACCACCCACACTCAAGTTCTGATGCAAGTGCAGCCTGACTCTGCTGGGGCTGTCCAGGAAATTGCCACCCAGAGATTTCCATAGTATTCACAGTCAACACCAACGAAGGAGGAGATAAAGGTTCATTCAGAGGGAGTGCCTTAAACTACTCTTTTGATTTGGTCAGTAACAGATACCTTAAGCCTCTTTGTGATCTGTCATCTCATCATTGTCATTTTTTTGGCATTATATACCTTCCCTCTTTGTTTATGTACAGTCAGTGTGTGTAAACATCAACACACAGTGATTCTTAGAGTGAAAAAAAACAAACCTGCAAAACTGAAGGCTCATTTTAAGAGGAACTGGCAGAAGTAGTGCCACAGAACACTCGCATTAGGATTGCTGCAGCTGCCTTACAATATCTGCAGGTACCTGCAATGCTTCACACTCCTGTTACTTACTATATGAGACACTGAGGTCCTTACTTGTAGTTCATTTCTCAATGTGTGAAATATATATATATATATATGTATATATGTGTATATATATATATTCCATTAGGAAATGACTGTTTGAAATGCAAGTGGATAAGGAAAGACCGCAGCTAGAACTCAGCTCAATAATGAGTTGTTACTCTTTCTATGATTACCACATCAAAACATATAGAAATTTACTTTTGTAGAGATTATACCGTGCTGTGTCCAAGCATCTTAAACACAGTACATTCATAACCCTTATAGATGATGTCCCTTTAGCAAGAGACAGTTAGGAGCCTGCACAGTCATTGCCTGCATTGTACACACAGAAAACTTGACTAGAGACAGAAGCGATCCCTTTCAAATGCAAAAAGAAAAAAGTGATCAAAAGGAAAGACCTACAAAAACCACAAATGCCAGCCTGAGGAGAAAGGGAGGAATTGAGGGGGTTAGAATAAAGAGACCATCAGTAGCCAAGGTGAATCATACACATTTTGTGGAGCTGACTTTAAGTTACAGTTTTCCTTAGGCTGCCTTGAAGGTGAAGTTTTAGGTTGAAGACTTTGGAAAGTTGCTGTGAAACACAGAAGCTCCATGCATGCTTCTCCATGCATCTCCAGCTATGGAGATGACACCAACTGATAAGGGAGGACTATGCCCCAGGGGACTATAGCGATGCCATAACTGTGACCACTCTGCTGAGTAGCTTCTGAGCAGGATTTATGCTCCAGCTTCCATTGCTGAGAAACCTGGTACCTCTTAAGCTCCTCAGAAAACCAGAAAAATGTTCACTTAGAAAGAAATTTTGCATCTTTTCATTCTAAAGGCAAACTGGTTCCCAGTGCTCCCAGGGGAGCAGGAAGAGTAGGGAACAGGCAACAATTTCCCTTCTCCCTACCCTTGCAGGACAGAGGTGGAGGCAATAAGGATGGAGACTGGAATATGTCGCATACATTTAGATAATCTTAAGTGCTTTATTTTGGGTTGGAGGGGTTGTGGCAGAGAGAGTTTCTGGCATTTATCTTTTATTCTGAATTCAACTAGACTTTCTATTCTCCACTTTTTTAACTAGGAAAGAAAGAAAGAAAGAAAGAAAGAAAGAAAGAAAGAAAGAAAGAAAGAAAGAAAGAAAGAAAGAAAGAAAGAAAGAAAGAAAGAAAGAAAGAAAGAAGAAAGGAAAACCAACTGAACAAACATCTGGCTCCTGCTACCACTTGAGAGAGGGAAGTCATGCAGTATTGGTCTTCAATCCTGGAAAAGGCCCAGGGAGAAAGTGGCCCTGGATTCCCGTTGTGACCATATTTACAGTAAGTCTTTTGGCTCCAGTTACAGCTAGAAAGTAGAAGGAGGAAAAATTACATTTGCAATCACAAAAGTATTTCAAATAATTTGACTAATCTCCAGTACGAATAATTCAACCTCTCATGACTGAGATGACATAGCATAAGATAGGCATTTCTTACTAATTTATTACTCCTTAATGCATGCATTTTAATGTCTTTATTGTCTACAATTATCTATAAAAAGCATCACTTTCCCTTCTTCATTGTGTCCACATCATATACAAACTATACCAACTGTTCACGGATTTTAGTTTTGCTAAAAATGCTTAATAGAAGCTACATAGAGATCCAATACACCAGAAAATGTACTCTGTTCTCCATGCTTAAATATATAAAACCCACAGTTATGCTTCCTAAGTGCCTAAACGTTTTAATCCAAAATAGCTGTTTTTCTGTTACTTAATACCGTTCTTGAGCAGCAGGAAAATGAGTCTGTGACTGTATCTGCCCAAGAAAACCAATAGATGGCAGCACTCCATTCAACCCGAATTTGACTTGTCCTATAATCTATAGAACTGCAGTACAGCCGGCAGTATAAGTAGGGAACTCGAGTGAAGCAGAGCAGTGAGCACTAGAGTAAGCCAGGACATGCATCATTTGATCAGTCTTTCTCCCTGTTTGCCATGGTGGACTGAGAAACAAAGCGGTGAAGGAAAGCTCTTGACCTAACAGGGAGAATAAGGAGGTTCACAACTGACTTTCTTCCCAGTCCATTGTCTATCAGTGGCAGCAACATTTATGGAGGTCCTGTTGCTGCTCCCTTGCATTTGAGATCATTAGGAAAATATTGTCACTGTGAGGAAAGGTATTAAGATAAGGCATCAAGTGAACGCATTCCAAAATGGATTAATCATAATTTAAAAAAAATAATAATAAAAAAAAGAAAGAACATAGAAAGTTTTGCACATGTCACAGTAGGTCAAATTGCATACAGTATTATTCCTTCCCCTCTGAAATGCTGGAGTAGAAGTTAACTCCCCATCATTCTTCTTAATCTTCATACAGTACTCCCTGACAGCGCAAATTACAAATTACGAGGTACTTTGTCTTGGTTTGCCAAGGTGCAGATGGCCATGCAGAGACACCTCATTGGGTGTCAAGTGCTTTTGGGTTCTTTGGGCAGAGAGTTACTGTGTAACAGAGCGCTGGTGCATTTGGAACCAATCTTGAAGAAGCTGTGAACTGATGTAGTGGTATGTTTTACATATTTTGGCTTACAAAAACCATTGGATGCTTTTTAAGCTTCCTTATAATTCTCAGGAATTTTCTGACACTGATGATCGTGGCTGGACCTAACCTTACATGTTTTTTCTTGCACAAGTAGCACAGAAGCATTCATAAAAGCTAAACTTTGTGCTCAAATGCTTATACTTATCTTGCATGTTCAAAAGGTCCTTTTCACTCTAGTTTTTACACTACATATTCAGGTAATTATTTATGTTTATACTTTTTCCATGTGTTTCTTCACTATGGGAGGTTATAAATTAGCATGCCAGAAGTATGATGTTACAAAATCCTAGCAGAGATAGTGCACCTGTCATTTGTACCAAGTCAGCCTCGTAAAATCTCTGCTTATATTTGATTCAGTCAGGCTCTATGACAGCAAAATTGCAAGGGCGTATCTCTGCTAGGATGCTAGAGCAGGATGGGTTACTCTCCTATAACAAAAAAACATAGTGTGGTAAAGAAATCTCAACTTTTAAATACATAAAGATTCCCAGATAGCTCATCTATTCTTTCCTCTCCTGCCTTTCCTTGCAACCCAGTCAGAAGGAAACTGAAGCTTTCTCTCTTCGAACTCACCCTTCCTGCACAGGGGGACTTTCCTTCATACTCAGACACAAACATTAGTGGCTTTAGCTTACACCGGGAATGCTAATGGAGATTGTCTCAGACAAGGTGAAATTGAATAATTAGGTTTACCCACATTGAAAAAACTGCAACTTCTGGGATGTTGCAAAAGGAGTCCCTCATGTATGTATATTTAACATAGATGAAGTAGCAGATGGCCCTTTCCCAGTGAGGTAGGATCTTATATAATCCATTAATTTTACCAGGAAAACATTGCTCTCACCCCTCTTCTGAGCAAAGACTTCATAGCAGACATCACTCTCAAGTAACTCTCACTTACAGATCCCTAGTTAAACAAAAATACAGTCCTGGCAATACTTTGTGAGGAATTACTTTGTGTAACAAAGCAGAATCCTTGATTGTCTCATGCTGCTGGGGCTCTGCTCTTAGGGGTCTCCTGCAAGGCAGCCTTCGAGCAGCACTGCATTCTTAATGCCATGTCAGACAAGTGCCTGCTGGACTGGCCTCAGACTTCACACATACATAGGCTGAGGGAAGTCCAGGAAGACTTTCCAGCTTTGCAACTCAGCACATAAGCCAAGGACAAGCACAGTTGCTGTAAGAGGAAAATTCAGCCCTACACATGCTGAGGAACTGGGGGACAAAAAACAAAACAAAACAAATCAAAACAAAACAAAACAAAACAAAAACCAACCAACCAAAAAATTTTAGACAGGAAGGATGAGGACACACCTTCAGAGGAAGAAAGTTAAGCTTCAGAATGTAGCTCCTTGGGAAGGGGGAGTGGAGCCATACCCTGGCAGGCTGTGACACACACTTCTTCCCCAAGGCAGCAGCTGGTGTAAGTAGGATCTGGGCTCCCCTGTGCAGTGTCTCCCAATGTGACCAATGGATCTCTGATAGGGTCCTCTAAAGTGATGGCTACCCGCACACATTCCTCCTCCCTGGCTTTCTCTGCAGTCTCCACCTTCAACCTCTAGCCCTGCTGAGCTTAAGTTATGCATGACACTGTGACCTGAGGTGATGTGATATATTTGATGTGCATTATCTAAAGTCCTGATTTATTTACTTTGGAGTAGTTGGGGAAGGAGAGGTATTTGAGGGAACCTGAAAAGTTCAAGAAAGTGCTTGAGGATTAATACACTGCTGGACAGGATAAAAGGAATTTTGCCAATGAAAACACAACCAGGCCAAGTGCAAATGAATGCTGAAATTGGGCTGGGAGGGACTGCACAGGCAGAGAAAGGGTTTGGGGAGTTGGATTATCTCAGGGGTCAGGAAAAAATATAGGAATGACTGGAAGCAGAGCAATGGGAAAGAAAGAGTGTGTCAGCCCACGTGTCAATTAATCGACTGTTGGAAGCACGTAAATGTTAAGGAGCAGCTTGCAGTCTCTGACTATTTGTAGCCTGATTCCTAAACCAAAGAAGAAATCCAGAGCAACACTGGATACCAGACTACACCTCTGAGCCATCAGAGTCTTTCACTTGCACTAAGGAAAATAGATTATTGATGCTGGCAGGGACATAGACTCTAAAAACAGACAAGGAGATTGCAGCCTAATCCAAATCCAAACAGAAGCAAGTTGTCTAAAGCCAAATTCCTTTTATAGTCCCTTAATTTCACTACAAAATTGCTTTACTTTAAGTTTTAAATTATGTAGTATCCAAGCCAATCTAGCTAACCCTTTCTTACAAGAGCAGTATGTCTGCCCAGGAGTGGGCCCATTAAGAACTCAAAAGACTAATGGCTTGCAGGACTTGGGGTAAAATCTTGGCCCCACTTAAGGCAGTAGGAGGTTTGCCAAGGACTTGAGTGGGGCCAGGATTATACCTCAGGTCTTTACAAGCAGCAGTGTTGCTCATTTAGAAGCACAAAAACACCACTGTGAATTTCCTGATGTCCAATCACCAGCTCCTGCTGGTGCTTCTGACATCAGATGGCTTTGCTTTGAAAGCCAAAGGAAAGAGTCTGAGAAGTGAAGCCATATCCTCTCATTAAAAGCCAATTCCTTTTACGTGATCTATGTGTGATGTTTAATTCTATCAAAAGGAAAAAAAAAACCCAAAACTTCGGTGTTTTTCTTTTCCCCCTTCCTCTCATTCTTCCAAACCAACTCCTTCCCATGAGGAGAGTATAAGGACCTTCTGCTAGAACTGATGTGGCAGAGGGCTGCTGGCTGAGCTGGAGTTACACAGAACACAGTGTGGCTGATGGTCCAGCTGGGAAGTACACCAACCTCCGCCTGCTCACAGAGCTCCCACCCAGCATATGGCAAGCCGCTAACACCACACAGTCAATAACATCGCCCAGTCGGCTGTACATGCTGCCGGGATGGCATGGTAATTGAAACCAGTGAGCATTCTGCCTGCAGCCTCCCAATGTTAGTGCTTGGGAGTGTGTGATCATGATCAATAATACTCCAGGGGAATCTTTTAAAGTGCTCCCAGCCACATCACTCCTGTAAAGGATTTGTCAGCCTTTCCATAAAACCTGGTTTTGAAGAGTTTATAGCTCAGCTTGTTTTCATTACCTTGAGGTGAAAGTTGCCATATAAAATTTCAGACAAGAAACACTTTTTTCCCTTGCTAATACAAAATATCATTCAAAACATACTTTTGTCTCCAAATTTTGAGTCTCGGTAAGAGCCCTGTTTTTCCCTGACTGTTTCAGACTGCTCAGGACTTCAGCATGAAAATCTGTTGAATATAAGGATTAGCAAACAAATGACAAGCTCTTCTGCTGCACTTTTAAACCACTGACTAATATGTCCAGAACCACCAAGTTATTTTGCTCATTCCCAAGAAACGCCATAAGTCTGCATCAGGGACGTCTGTGGAAGAACAGATGATGCTCCTCTGCTTCGTCCCCTTCCAGCAGCTGGATTTTGTGGTGCTTTGTTGTTTTAAGGACTGGAATTACTGCTTGTATAAAGTCGCTGTAGCTCCATTTAATACAAACATCTTTGCATCTTTTCTCTGTTGAAACATTGCTGTGTTGCAACCCAGAAAAAAAATTGAACTTCCAGTAATAGACACGACTTTTCCTGCTCGATGTATGAGACATTGCAGCTACCTGCACTTACAGAGCAGCGTGGGAGAGGAAAACTAGGGCTATCTTTCCAAACTCATCTGATGTCATATGGCCGTGCATCACACAGACAGCAAAAACATTTCTCATAACCCCAACAATAACACCTGACCTGTGTGCTGCAGACTGCTTCCCTCACTGCCGAACTGGACACTCATCCCATGCAGTGTGGTGGGATCCCACTTCTGTGGCTTTCTGACCTTACCAGCCACCACAGACCAAAGTCCCAGCCTCTCCTGGGAAGAACTGTGACAGAGGCTGTTCCCAGGCCTGCAAGCCTCATGCTGGTGCTTCACAGCTCTAACTGCTAGCATCCAAAACAATAATTTAAAAAAAAAAAAAAAAAAAAAACACAGAGGAATGTGTTTGGGCGTACTACATTTACCTATCTATGGTTGGAAGGATTAAGATATTAATTTCCCACTTAATTTCACAAAGTTATTTTCACATAATGTTCTTACAAAAGAGGGTATAGAACACCACGGTCTAATATATTTGGGGATTGGGCCAGAAGGACCAGAAGTGCTGTGATGCAGATGACTTCATCCACCAAAGCCAAGTGGATTTACATTTACTAGATCTCCAGTGTCTGCAAAGCTGCTTTATCCAAATGTCATATGACCATGTTACTCCTGGTGGAATTAGCATATTCTGGATGTTTTTGGCATGGCCTATGCCTAGGATAATTTCTTTTTAACCAACAGATTTTTGCTGGTGTAAAGAAAATGGGAAAAATCAAAGAGGGAGAAAAACCCCGCATACTTTTCTTTTGACGCAGTGCCAGCTTTATAAGTGGATAGTGAGCAGATTATTGGTGAGGATTTTCTTGGATGAAAGGAAATAATAAGAAATCATTGGGGAAGGGAAACAGATGTAGGGAGTCTTCAACAAAATTAATAAAAATAGTGCTAACTTTGCCATTACTACAGGAAGTTGGAAGTGTATGGGAGCTATTGAATAATACCAAGTATAGATACAGTGCTTCCCAGTCTTGTTTCTTAAGGAAGTGAGGCTTATGTGATTCTGTATATATAAATCACATGTCTCTCTGTGTACCAAAGTAGTGCTGTCAGTTTTCCCTAATCATTTTTTAGCTCTCTAGTCTGAATCAGGAGAGCAATAGAGGTTTCACAGTCAGAATGTTTCTGTAAGGGTCCTGAAACCTTGAAGCCCTGCAGGAAAAACAAAACAGAACACAAAACCTGAAAATTATCAGCACTTCCACTGGGGCAAATGATACTGTAAAAACTCAGCTGCTTTTGAATACCGGAAAAGCCACAAATGGTAATAGACAGACAAGAACACTTCTGCAGCTGGAAAGGTTTTACTCAAAATTGTTACCTTATTAGACACCAGAAAACCTATTGCAAACTTAAATACATAGACTCTCGGACTACATGCATTAACAGGCAAAGAGGATGTGCATGTACTCTGACTCCAAAATTTCCTACAAGTTTTTAGTCTCATATATCTTGTAATCTTTACAGGATGCTAGCAAATAGACAGCATCGACAGAAAGCTAATCCCAAGCTAACTGAAAGATGTATATGCCCTTACTGAGAGGATTTCCTTGGCATTAAATTTGTGATGTAGCCAATCGAGGCCATTTGGAAGGCTATAAATTCTTCTTAGGAAGCTGTAGTCTAGTAGTATCCTATTCAAATACTGTATTTCTTGGGGCTTTCTTTTAGGTAAATCTCATGGAAAGTGAGACACCTGCTAAAATGACAGCAAGCTGTTTGCAAATTCCTTCCTCAGCCCTAGATCTGTGGGTAGAATGAAAATATATCTTAAGCAACCATGCAAAAGAGGCAAGGGGGAAAGCTTCTGCTTGCTTCATACATTTCCAAGCTACCACAGAATCATGCAGAAAAAGACAGCAGAAACCAGTTCCCAAATTTCTTCCTCATGGAAGAGCAATTTCCAGTTGCCCTACTTTCCTGTTACTAGCAAATAATTTTATGTTCCTCGGTATGTTATTTATTGCTATCAGTGATCTTCTCCATGGGACACACAGGGGGCAGGAGATTGAGTCTTATGGTTTGTTCTCTACTCTAATGGGAAAGGACGTGATACTCCAGGGTCTTCATCCGGCCTGCAGCAGGAGGAAGGGTTCAGAGTCCACACAGCCTCTTGCAGGGCCCATGCCTTTCCACATGGTTGTCTAAGGCATATCAACCACTTTGACACTCTGCCAGTGAAGACAGAAGCAGCAAAGGAAAGACAGCTTTGCTCAATGAAAGAGGGAAGCTTATGTAGTCCAAAGGAACAGCAATTTAGACTTTTTATGTACGTAACCCCTGCCTTCTTTGTGTTGTCAAGAATAGCAAACAAAGTGCTAATGATAATGAGCAAATCCATCTTGTGTCAGCTCCAGCCCCCTCAAACACAGATCCTTGGATTAATTTAGCCCCACGCCAAGTCCTTTGACTGGTGTAGATATTAGAATTTATTTTCTCTGTTGATAAATAGCCAAAGCAGCGTTCCTGTCCTTGTGTAACTGATGGAAATCCCTTTGTAAGCACTTGTCTCTCAGTATTTCCACTAAAAATACCACAGGACTCTTGGCAAGCCTGAAAAATAGAAGGATAAGAGGAAGAAAAATTGTCTTAGGTTTATCTCCTTGCAGTTTCAGAGATTTTATGGGCAGGCGTGTTGGGAACAACGAAACCACTCACTCTGCAACATTCCTGTTGCTAATGAAACTAAGAAACCTTCAAGGTGCTCGTGACCTCACAAATGTCAAATTGCTGTATGCTGTTAGGCTTCCACTAGTGAAAACTTTTTAAAAATACTACCAAAAATGAAAAAAGAAACCCCCAAAAAACTTTACTTTTTTCCACCATGGCAGGAAGCCTGGAAATTTTGTTTCTGATCCACCATAAATATATGACTCTCCAGTCACCCACATTCATGACTCATTTTGTTAACAGGTTAGTAGGCACACTCTGGCAGATTATTTGCCATGTGCCAGTTATGTGAAAATAGGGACACACTGATAACTTCCTTTTTTGACCATTTGATCTTATCAAATCACAAACACAGGAGAGGACTTAAGGACAAACTCTGCCTGGTCCAAAAAAAACCTGAAGTAAGTGCAGGGAATTTCTGACTGATAAGTAAATCAATAAATGCAGTTCTTCTGAAAGAGCAAAAGATCTTGGGACACCTGCCATCTTGCATTTTGAGTTGGCACGATGACCACTGAGGTCAGGAGGAGATGAGCTGCTCAGTTTATCAGGAATTTGATTACCCCCATAATGGAAAAAAGTGTGGAAGGAGAAAAGAAAAACCAGTGACAGAATTGAATTTGTCCTTTACAAGTTGTTAATACCCAGATTTTGAAGTGATGTCCTGTGATCTCTTAGATCTCTTAGATTGGTCGTATGACCAATATGAGAGAATACGGTGGCAGTGTTCCGAAGCCCGCAGGGGACCAGGCACAGAGTGCATCTGCCAATGCTGACATTGGAGAAAAAAGAGGCAAATCAAATGGAGACAAGGCCTTATCTATATTTAAATGTTAGCACTGGAGCAGCATTAATACAGAAGAAAATGGCTGAGAGCAATTGGAGAACTCAATTCCTCTTGACTATAGTTGTTTTTATACTTCAGGGTGCCTTAGCATGACCTGAGCCCCAGCGTGAGGGCAGGAGCAGAAAGAAGAGATGGTGAAGAATCAGAGTTGTGTATTGTGGGAAGAGGTCAAGTGTTAAAAAGACAGTGGATGAAGGAGGAAAAAATGGCAAGTTACCTTACTTGAATGTTTGGGATTATCTTTCTGACCAGAAAGAGGAAGACAGATTCAGAACAAATGGAGTATTTTTGCTCCACAGAGAACTGCTAACAAGCTTTAAGCCTCGTCCTTCCACTAGATATTTTATATGCCAGCTGTGAAATATCACAAACACTTGTCAAATGTTTAACAATCCAGACCTGCTATGTTTATCCCTTTCAAACAATACCTTGTTGAGGGCCTGGTTCCGAGAAGAAATTGTCTGGAGAATGCAGATGGGAGCAAAACACTGCTCCAGGCTGCCCAGAGAGGTTGTGGAGTCTCCTTCTCTGGAGACATTCAAGACCAATCTGGACACATTCCTGTGTGATTTAATTTAGGTGATTCTGCTCAGGCTGGGGGGAGGGGTGGACTAGATGATCTTTTGAGGTCTCTTCCAACTCCTGACGTTCTCTGATTCTGTAAAGATCAGCTTGCCAGAAAAGAGAGAAACAAGCTTTTACAGAAGCTCCAAAATTTCTGCTGACTCTATTCTTCCCCAAAAATATGGATGTCACTCCCTGGAAAGTAGGATCATCAGCAAAGAGTCCTTTCTAAGCATTGTTTAAATGATGAAATGCTTCATTTTCCAAACTCAATTGTTTCAGCAAAATGATGAGGAAGTTAATTGGTGAGTTAATTGGACACATCTAAGGTGCAAAGAGGCAACCACCTCCTGGCATTCAGTTCATACAATGGACTGTGTTGAGCAGGAAAGGGAAGGACAACCTACTACAGTTCCATGTCCTAACCAGCATCTTTGCAAAGAAAAGCTTTGATGCTTGTTTTTTTTCTGAGTAACCAGTTGTACTGTATATAGTAAACATAAATTTATTCGGTCTCAGTTTTGCAATTAAAAAGATATCAGGATTCCTTTCTATAAGCAATGAACCACTGGAGAGTCCCTCAACACCTTTCACTCTGAACCTGTCATTGCTTTGATATGCCCACCTTTTTTCCTCTGTCACCTTTTATCCTGATGCTTTTAGCTCAGTTTATGTAGGGGAAGGTGCAAATGTATTAGACTAATGTTTGGGATAACTCAAACCCCTTTGAACATTTTCCACACACACTTTAGATATGGCCCCACCAGCACAACCCTGCCCTTAGTAGAGCCATACCAGAGTGTAATCTCTGATCAACAAAGACATAGACATTTGCACAGTCATATTCAAAATCAGAACTAATTTCCCAGCTGTTGTGTTAACCCCAGTAGGCAGTTAAAGCTGCCCTCCTCAGTGTTGTGGGGGAGAGAATCAGAAGGGTGAAAGTGGGAAAACATGTGACTTGACATAAAGATTTTTTTACAAAAAAGACAAAAACAATACAAAGAAAAACAAGTGCTGAGGGTGTCCTTGCTCATGGCAGGAAGGTTGGAACTAGATGATCTTTGAGGTCCCTTCCAACCCAAACCAGTCTGTGATTCTATGATTCTAAGAGCAATTGCTTGCCACCAGAGGACTGGTGCCCAGCCATTCTCATCACAGAATCACAGAATTGTAGTGGTTGGAAGGGACCTCGAGAGATCGTCAAGTCCAACCCCCATTATAGTTGCTGAGCACACTGTTACAGCTTAGAGAATATCCCTTTGGGGTTAGCTGTCTGGGCCATGGCTCCTCCCAGAATCTTGCCCATCTCCAGCCTACTTGCTGGCAGAGCAGTGTTGGCAACAAAGACCTTGGCATTGTGCAAGCACTGTTCAACAATGGCTAAAAATGGGTGTGCAATTAACACTGTTTTGGTCACAAATCCAAAACATAGTGCCATACAGGCAGCTATGAAGAAACTCTCTGAGCCAAGCCCAGTGCACCAGCTCATAGGGAGACATTAGCTGGCTACCACCATGAGTCACATACCCAAAGCAGTGTACAATTCCCTTCACTCAAGGGAACTGATACCATCAAAAGATGTTTAAAAAATCCTTGTCCTTTCGAATAATATCTGTTGCTCTAATACAGAATATGACCCTTTTCTACAGATCTAAAATTTGCCCTTATGGGCATATGCCTTCAGGACCTCAGCAATTCTCTTCCTTTATTAACATGTATGAATTGACAGACTGGACTAAAGGTCCTGCTGGTGTGCAAGCTCTGCACAGCTTCATCTGGATGTATTTGGGCTGAACGAAAACATGCAATTCCCTGTCTTATCATGTTTACAGTACTCTCCTATCTCTTTCCTAGTTGATGCTTCTAAGAAGATAAGTGTTTGGTTACTAGGGATCTTGGTCATCAACCTTAGCAGGCTAGGACTAGGAAGAATTAGAACTGATGGAGGCTTCTTCCCTGTGAGGATCTGTGTTTGTGAGAGCAGAAGCTGGGGAAGTTCATGCCCAGCTCATCAACTTTAAAGGTCTGGTCTGAGAATGGGAAAGAAGAAGATATTCATAGCTTGGGAGCAGAAAAAGGAGATGGCAAAGCTCAGGAAAGCCTTACTGAAACCATTTTCTGGCACAGGAGATTGCATGTTTGCAACATAAATACCAATAATGCTCCAGCATTTGAGCAAGCAGCCTTGAGAAAGAGAGAAAACTTCAGAGACAAAGGGGAGAGATCCTGAAGTTATCTTAGAGGGTGAAAATTGTCCGTCCATACTGAGTCACAAAAGACCCTTCATCAGTAATAGTGGAGTATAAATAGGAGTACCCACAGTGCCTCTGCCTGTTGTCACTGACGGGAGCCACCATCACTATCAACTGTGGCAAAGATTTGTTCTCTAATGGGTAGGTCCTTACCTTCTGCAAAGCTGGATGCCATTTGTGAACCCTGAGCTACACCACTGCTGTGAGGGAAAATTGTAATCCTTCATCTCCTGGCATGCAATCTCAGGCAAGCCTTCAATGAAGAAAAACTGCCAGGGGTTGGAGGGGTCCATTTCTCTGTAGTGTCCCTTTTTTGAGTAAAACGACCCATCTTGATTGGGAATGGGATAGTAAGAAGGGGTAAACTGAAGACCAAAGTCCTATGTAGAATTTTGTGTAAATTACGAATGTCAGATGACTCATGGAAAACTTAATAACCGCATCACTTCAGTTTCAAAACAATGTAAAAATGCTTTTAGTCCCATGTCTGAACTTGCTTCCTTCCACCTCCCCGCACCCCCCTTCCCCAAGACGTTTTCAAAGACCCTGTCTGATGGCAGTGTACGGCTGTATAGTTTCTCTGTGCCAAAGCTCAGGGCCAGAATGTCTCCGGCAAAAAGCAGTTTGCAGTTAATACAACGTGCCCCACTGAGAATCCCTTCAGACAGATCTGTTTTGTTCTTTTTATACTAGGCTACAGGTAAGTCTGGAGATGGGATTAACTTCTCTTTTCTTTCCGGTTTTTTGGAGTGCAGAAATTGACTGCATGCAGCCAAAATTCACAGAAAATCAGTCATGAGTTTGCATGTTCATCACTACATACTTGTATCACATCCAGTACAGAGAAGGATCCGTCCTGATCGAGTTGTCCAAGCATTACCACACTGCAGAGAAGAATCGGGAAAAATACCAATTTCAATGGAGTCATTTCTGATTTATAGAGCCAATCAAGACCAGCAGGTACTTAGTCTCTATTTTTTCTTAAAAAAAAAAAACCCACAAAAGGCTAGTTTTTATTTGGATCATCAGCAAATCCTCATCCAGGACCCAGAGTCAGCTTCAAAAGAATAAGAAGAGAGAGAACAGCAGAAGAGGAGGTAATTGTTACAAAGATCCCCCAAACCACTACATCCCCTCACTAGTTCTTTGCAGCCTCATATGTGCACACACATCTCAGTTACATTTTTCAAGTAATTTTTATTTGCAGACACCCAAAAAAAATCAGCCAGGTCATCTGTTTTCCTGAATTTTTACCAACTCTTTTAAGTGAATGATGGAAAATATTTTATTCCAACAGTCTTTAAATAAGTGTTCCTATGTTAATTTTCTATTTAATATTTCATAGAATCATAGAATGATTCATGTGAAACTCTGTATTAATTTAATTCAAAATTAAAGACCTAAAAATAATTTACTAACTAATATGTCTTTCTCAAGTAAAATGAAATATTTTGAAAGATTTTACTTTTTACTTTGTGAGATTTTATCATTTGGCTTTCAAAACCATATATAAGCAAAAATCGGGGTGTGGATCCAACAAAACCAAGCTATTTGTTCTGATCCCTTTGTGTTACAATTTCTTGTACACCAACCCAGTCACTTCACCGTTCCGAAAGAAAAAAAGATTGTTTTTTTTTTATTATTTCCCGGGATTAAGTTGGCTTCTCTGCCGGGCAGTGTGATGCCAGCACCGGCTGCAGGGTTGGCTGGCTGGTGGCTAGGGAAAGGAAGGAGCAGGCTTGGGGAGGGAAGTGCGGAGAGCAAGACTTCCCCCTTTTGGCAGGAGCCAGCTGCTGGTTCAGCTCTCAGATGCAACTTCCATCCAAACCTCAAGTGAACTGAAAAGGCCGTTTTTCACGCAGTTCTCCCTTTCTCCATCAAATGAAACTTTTCCCATCTGTAGCAAAGGAATTTAAATCATCTGATTAGGTATTTTAGTTTTTCACTCTTAAAATATAATATTGTACCTACATCTTATCTCTTTATACCTCCGAAAAAGGATTGCTCTGAACAGCAGTAGCAGTGGCCATACATAGTCTGTATCCCTAAGCACAAAATGGCATGGAAGTTAGCTAAACACATCTTTAAAACACTTTCTGAAGGGTTCCTGGGAAAAGTCAAAGGGATATTCGCATTAACTCACTTCTATAAAGACAAATACATGCCTATAGAAAGACAAATGTGTGCAGATACTCAGATGTGGGCAGCTACACACTTGGAGAGAATCTCTCTGCTTCTGACCTGACCTTTTCAAGACTGTGTATGTTAAAGCAGGAAGGAGACTAATTGCTGCAAACCAGAAGCTGTAGTAATTACTCTATTTCAGAAGTTACCAACCTTCAGAGGAGGGAAGTGCAGGGACGGAATCATGTTTAAAGGCAGCCCATTTTGCTTTGTTCTTCAACACAGCCCCATTCATAATGCTGTGGAATTTATGAGCCTACTGAAAGTGAGGTCTCATAACGTGCACAGCATGTTGCCAGTTAACTTGAATGAGCTTCTCCTCTGCTTTCTGTCTGATTACTATAATAATGTGCTTGAAAAGAGGCCCTTCCTTCTAAGACATATGTATTATGAAGGAGTATAAAACCAGGCCATAAGCTGTCCAGGTAGGTTTGTGCAGCACATCTAAACGTCTGTCTTCAAAACCAGGATCCTGTGCCCCTCAAAGTATGTTGATGCGATGAATGTCTGCGGCTCTCTGGATCCTGCGACGGCAGGCCTCTGTGTAAGCCCTCCAGTGCTTCCAGGTCCAGCTTGAGAGAGAGACAGAAGTGCTCTAGCTTGCTTGAGGGACTGCAGGTCTCTGATGTCCACTTCCAGGTGGAACCAGAAGCACCAAAGCACATAGGGAAAAAAGCAACCTCTTACAATCTGTGGGAAAGTTGTCTGAAAATAATAGATGCGTATTCCTATGTGCCAGGCAGTGTTTTTCTGATAGCAATATCACTTAAAAAAAAAGCCAATAAATCTCAGGAGAGAAAATAAGAATCACAGGCATCTTTTTTTATTAATTATTTAATCTTTCTGATATTTAGCTCTCCAAAGACGTACACAAGGCTTCCTCTGATCTTGGTGATACAGGATTTGACTCTAAAAGTTCAAACCACAAACAATGAAGCTATTACTCCTATGATTCATCTGACCCTCCAGAAGAAGAGTACCCTGTTCCAAGCACTTACTGTACATAATTATGAATTGACATGCAGTAATGGAATATCCAACATGTTTTATATGCAATATAGTGCTGTAGCACTAGCATATTGAAAACACTCAGCTGTAACAATTATTTAATAAAAATTATTTATGCAATCTTGTACACGTTAATCTTTATTTCAGCTACACTGTTTGAAAGCTGTGGAGCTTTGTACACTCTTCTCAACTGATTTCTCAATGTTAATTTCAGTTACAGTATCTTGCATTAATCCACATTTATAAGTTTGTAAAACTCTAGTTTGAGAAATGTATTTGTTCTCAATATCCTTTCATTCCACTCTAGCCATAAGAACTGGAATGATCCTTCTTGTAATATGGGCTAGTCAAACCCTTCATGACATAGTGCTACTAACATTTTGAACTTTGTATGCAAATACTCTGTCATTTTACCTGAAACAGTCTGAAAAGTGGAGAAAAAAAATAACATTTATAAAAATATATTGCTTGATGCATGCCAATTGTAAAATACGTCCTTTAGATCACCAAGGTAGAATTCCTCTCCCCACTGTGGTATAAATCCTGAGGTTGCTGCAGGATTTCACAAAGTGAATTTGGCAAGGATCACCTGTTAACTCCTGTCAAGAAAATCACAAGCAGATAGCTCACAGTTACCAAATATTGTTGGAGAGTCAATCATCTTTGAATCAATTGCCTATACAGGTAAATATATCAACAGAATTATAGCAGTGTAGTAAACTTTTACAGCTCTGTTAGCATTACCTCCTCTAGGGAAACTATGGCAGAATGAAATTTCTTTATTTTCAGTATAATGAAATCTTAAAATGAAAAAATATATTTCTGTCCAAAAAACGATATGTTGACAAAATCTCCAACCCATTCCCCTCTTTGAGATGAAGGTTTGCACAGTGTGAATTTTTAGATCACAAGGGGTCAAAATTTGTCAGGCCCACATAAATGTCAGTCCCTTCATTTCAAATAATAGACATATTTAGAATGACTTTGGGGGTTTTTATTTAGTTTCTTCATTATTTTTTGAGGGGAATAAAATAGTGTTAGAAACCCTAACAAGCTCTTTCTTAAAAATGTAAATCATACCAACATACCTTTTTCCCCTAAGTGACTTAAATGGCTTTTTTTTTTTTTTTGCTTTTGCTTACTGCATATCCCCTGGACTGTAATAGCACAAGAGTGATGATTATTTTATTAAATGAAAGTAACTTACTTGAGTGTTGTCGCTATTACTTTAACCTATATGTCCATAATCATCTTCTTAATTACTGTTCCTTATATCTGATCTATCACAGAGATGCAGAAATACAAATACTACTCACGTTAGTCACAGAAGTTAATTAGTTTTTTGCTTGATTTTTTTTTGTTCATATCACATATGTTATATTCCAGGAGGATGTATTTATGATTGAACTGAGAAAGAGACTCTTAAGACCCACAAACAGCTGCCAGCTTTGCTAGCACATCATTATGACACCATTCCGTATGCTTAATCTTTCCTGTTTCCTGCAACCAAAATTCACCCTTCCATGGAGGAAAAGTACAAGGACAAGACATGACTTGAATCCCAATTAGACTTGGACCCTGTACTACATAACTGTAGAATTTCAGTGATGTATACTTCTCTGATATCTGTATCTTTAGTTTCAGCTGATGAGGTTGGGGAAGATTTTTACTCCTGTCCCGCTCTGCCTTGACATGGTAGGTTAATTTGAGTGGAGCTACTTGTTCTGCCAGCAGTCAGTTGCTTCCCATATTGAAGCTACCTTAATTAAAGCTAGCTGGAGATGAATATAGGAGAACCATACACTTGGACATGGTTAAAAAAAATGTTATAAATCAACCACCGAAAACCCAAGCAAAACCAGAATAGATATGCAGCAATGTTAAAGTATGCACATATGTGTGATAAATCAGAAAAGCATGAAACTTATCACTAATGTCCCTCAGCTAATGACTTACTAGAGCAAAGCATTGATGGCATTATCTGAGATCTATGTAATATAAAAGAAGCCTAAAGAAATTTCAAGTGAAAATAAAGTTCAGACCTTCTTTTCATTATTATTTCTTTCCTCCACATAGATAAAACAGACTGTATTGTTGAAGTTGAAATTAAAAAAATCTGACCACAATTATCTTAAATGTGTTGCTTATTAATATTTGAGGCTCTCTGTGAATATTGTCTCTGGAAATGTTCTTTTCAGATTGGGAAGGAAGCTCTGCATTCCAACTACCTGCAGCCCTCCTTGGGAGGCACGAGCTTTTACTTGTCCTAGCAAGCCGAATGTTATTTATCCATTCCAGTTATTCCAGCTAGTTTGTGCCACCCTTGATGAGCTGCAAAGACTGCGAGAAAAAAAACACAAAGCAGCGTGGATATGCAAGGCACAGGAGTAAGCTGATAGTGGTTTTTTCTGCTTATGCACAGACTTATCTGGGAGCGCTTTATTCCTCCACACGGGCATCTGCCAGAACTCAGCCCTGATTTGTGATTTTCAGTGCACAGAATCGAACTAGTCCAAAGGACCGTGTAGGAATAATTGCACTGCTGTATCTTTCATGTTTGTGGAAGCAAAAAAGGCCAGACGGAGCCAACTTCTGATTCATCTGACTGCCAGGCTCTCTCAAAGCCTCACCCTTTTGCTCACACAATTCTGGCTAGTGATTCATTAAAGTTAATGCTATTAATGCTCATAAACATATTTTGGGAATGCTGACAACTTTCTTCTGGAATGGTGGTTTGAGAACAGCCTCCTTCTCATTCCCTGCACCAGTAATGATGCAATCAGGGTAGGACAAGGTGGTGTCACATGCTGGAAACCTAATGTGCATTGCAAATAATAATATCAGCCACTGGGTGAGGAACATTTCTGCCCCAACTCGTAGTCCCTCAAGACCTTCCTGCTTTTGCTCTATGAAAATCAGCTAGCAGTGAGAACCTTTCCTTTTTGGTTTCTTTTTTTCCCCATTAGGTTAGCTTTTAGTGAGCTCAGATGAAAATCAAATGAAAAACAATTAAAAAAAATCTAATTTTTCCCTTCACAACCCCCCCCCCTCTGTTTTAGCCAGCTTTTGTCCTTGTGAGTGAAGATCCAGATCTTAGGTGTAGTACCCACTGCAATATTTTCAGAGATATTTCTTGGTAAGAATATGTATGGGGATGTCTTCAAATCTAGCCGGAGTTCCCAAAGATACTTATAGAGTACCTAAAGGTATTAAAGCTACTAATTTCCAATTATTTCAGCAGTTTGGTAGCTAAGAACCTTTGACAGAGGAAACCCTGTAGAACTGAACGAGGAAACTCTATCAGCCATGCCCGTAGGTACAGTGTTCTTGGCCTCTTTCCTCTCCTTGTACAGGGAGGGCAAATGCTCCCTAATTCCTTCTCCGGGGAGACAGTGACACTCTGAGCAGCTTTGCAGCAATTGGCCTTTTCAGCGAGCACAAAGAGGAAAGACCTTTGAATAATTCACTGTGAATGGGTAGAAATGAGACTGGAAGCCTCCTTTGTTTGCCATTCCTACATTGGTCAGGCACAATACGCTGTAGTCCAGAGTTTTCTTAGAATATATTCACTGTTCACATACCCACAGCTATTATTTTTGGATTAAGTTATAATTGGATAGCTTTCACTTTGCCAAGAAATTTGAAACCCACTTCTTTTCTTATTAGAACTACAGGTATCAGTCTTTTTTTCCAACACTAAAACATTCATGAGAGTCCAAATCGTGGACTTTGCAGTACCTTACAGAAGAGAAAATGTTGTGTCTTTGCAGAAACAAAGACAAAACAGCAGAGCATCTGTTTCATACAAAAATCCTGTGAACAAGGTCAGTGTTACTGAAATACGACAGCAAAAGACATTCAGTGAGTCAGCATCTTCAAAGTGAAATTTTGGAGACATATGCAGGAACTTGTATTAAGGTATTTCAGAGCAACTTGGCTGTTTTGTTTTTTTTTTTTTTTTAAGGATACCTAAGATTTTCTGCTTTTAAGAAGATGCACATTCAACAGCTTAGAAACAGAATATGTGTTAGGGTATCCACACCTTTTAACTTCTTAAACTGCTGGTCATTTTTACAACTAAAATACAGATTACAGTTTTCAGAGGTAGAAGCACAATTCAATTAATTAATTTAATTAATCCAAAAGTTAGTTAATTACTTCAAACTTCAGTACGTTCCTTTAATACAAAATTGAATAAAACAAAGTGGACATAGGCTCTAAGCCAAAGAAGTTGTGTTTGGATATCATTGTAAACCACACAATTTGCTACAAAATAGAACAAAGAAGGTAAGAAAAAAAATGGATCTGATCCTGTACATAAACCTTCTATAAACTTCAGAGATTAATTTGGTTACCCAATTGCAAATGATAGGTTCTTCAAGTCTGTTTTTCAAAACACTGTGGGGAGGGGAGGCACCTATTTGTTTCTAAGATGCAAATACATAACAACTGAGTTTTTTTAAGTTTCAATCAAGAGAAATTAAGTCTCTAATATCCTTTGTGTTCATAACTGCATAGAAAAATCTCATTAAACATTAGTCATTTGGGCACTGTTGTTTACTTCCTTGGAGACAGCATCAGGCCCTAAGGTACAGTTGAAACCAATGACAAAATCTTCATCAACTTCCAGGAAAAACAGTTCAAATCTACAGTGAGGTAATGGCATTTTCTAATTTAAAAAAAAAAAAAAAAAAAGCACACCAATTTTCAAAGCCTCAAATAAGTAACCCACTAAGAGCTTTTGGGACTTTTGCCTTTCTACTTCTCCTTTAACAAATGATTCCCTTAATTCAAGCACATTTCAGTTTTGAAGAAGAGTGAAGAGCGGTAATTGAGTAATTGCTAAAAGGGGCACAGCAACAGAGGACATGTACGGGGACCTTGATCTGAAAGGACTCTGCGGCAAGAATTACTGATGGAATTATCTTGGGTTTGTGGTTGGAGGGGTGGGGGAGTTGGGAGCATTGATGTATTTTTGTCCCTGACAGAATAGGAAGAAGTGTAGTGATGAAATTTGCTGCTGAAATCTGCTGAGGACACTAATTTGGGAAACACTAGGGAATCAATCAAGGACTTGTGGACATGATGTTGCAACAGCATCACATTTGACAGAGAGAGTTATGGGAGCCACCACTATGAACTTACCCTGTAATTGAGGAGTTCAGCAACCGGAAACAAGGACTGAGATGAAAAGATCTAGGTTTACAGGTTGATAGCAAAATGGCAATGGACTTGCAGAGAGATGCATCCACAAAAAAGAGAGATGTGATATCAAAACATGTAAGTGCATTGCCTTGCATGCTTTGCCTGTAAATTCCTGGAGGGTTGTGAAATTCAGCATGCAGGTATGTGTCCAAGAACAGCCAGCTTGAACTGGAATCAGCATGGCAAAGGGATAATCAAAGACTGCTGGAACTAAAAACAGTTTTGCATTGTTAGGTCAAGCAAATCTAAGTCCTGGACAGAATATGATGTTTCTTCATGGACATCATTGAGAGAAAAACAAGTCATGAATAAATTTAAGATGCAGATTAGATTTCTTATCTTTGCAGGACTAGGTTTTTGGAACAACTTGTTTTAAGATCAGTCATTATAAATTTGTGCAAGGATTGCATGACAGAGCCACAAGTAACAACAAGGGATGGGCCTCATTGACCCAGAATGTTCCTGTCCTGGGAGCCCGCGTGGCTTGGTTTTAAATATGATTGCAACAACTGCAGAGAAAAAGCAAAACAAAACCCAAAAAGCCCTCTGGAAGTCAGGAAATAAAACTCACTGAGCTGCCTACATCTGTCCTCCAGCAGCGGCAATTTTTCTTGTTTAAAATAGGAACATTTCCTTCACATTGTTCATAAGGATCTGCATGAATGCTAATTCGATAATAAATTCAAGGCAGGCATATAGATTAGCGTAAATTTGGGAAATTATTTAGGTTTCAGCACAGCACCACCTATTGGAATAAAAAACAGTAACAACCAGTCTGAAATTGCAAACACATTTGGAGTCAGCTATGATTAATTTACAGTCTTACAGTTTGGAGAGCTCTGTAACTAACTCTGCCTTGCATGCTGTCCCTGCTAATATAAATTTGATGGCAAATATGCCATTAGTTCTTTATTTTATTAGAAAGGAAGATTTTACTACAGCGTGAGGTAAGGATTTGCTTTCAGCCATTAGACATGAATTGGCACAAAATGAAGATATTTACACAGCGTTAAAGGAGATAAGAATACATTTCCTTGTAGAGAGAGCATTGTGCATGAGAATTTAAATGAGATGAAGATAGATATGGGTAAGTGATAAAAAGTAGATGCCGTGCCTATCAGAGAACAAGCCACTTTAAAATATACTCCACTTGAGATTAATCACCACGTTACCGCCATTTCACATGAGGTGTGCAGGTGTAAAACTGGAAGAGCACAGGCCTCTCTTCTTGTTAATGAGATTAGAACATGTTGCAGGTCAGAGTTTCAGGTGAGTTCAGAGTACAGGCATTGAACAACATCCACAGAGCAAGATGGGACATGTGCAGCTCAAAGCCATATTCTCAGGGATTTAACTCCTTTGAGTGCCTTCTGTTCTCCATCCAGGAGGAAAAAGAGACGTCTTGCATATTGTTATTCCCAAGATTTTTTTTGTAACTTTAGAAAGCAAGTTACAGTGAAAACAGCTTCTGCTGCTTGCATGGCTCTCACACTGGCAAGGTCTGAAATGTGACTGCTGCCTTCCCCAGCCTCCCATGGTGAGTGCAAAGGGTAACCCAGAGAGCAGTCTTGTAAGCTGCACAGAGTGACATGATAAGGGGCTGGTGTGTGTCTCTCTGAAATGTTATAATGGAGAATGGTAAATTAAAAACATGCTAATGCACTTCTGGAGGTGGTGGCTTGCCCTCAGCTGGAGGGGTTGTTCGGGAAGTTTGCCTGCCTCCCAATTGCCCAGTGATGGAGAGCTAAATACTGCTGAGCTGGTGTGGGGACTCTTGACAGCAGCCTACCCTGTCAGGGATAGACACTGTCGTATTTGTGTCAGGCCAGGAAGGTGGTAGGTCTGGACCAGGTAGTGGGGGTTTCCCTGGACAAGAGGCATCCAGAGGGCAGTGGTGGTGGCCATGCAGTGCTGTCACAGGCACACAACACCTGATGATGCCAGGCACAGCAAGATGCTCAGCCCTTCCTCAATAAAATAAACACATTTTTTTATGCCCACAAAAGTACCAGGACAGATACCACTAAAAAAAATTCTGGGAGGGGATGTGTGTACAACAACAGGCCGTGACATTTAGTGCTGGCCTAAGCATCCCTCAAGATGCCCAGGCACAGACCTGGGCATATCAGGGCAAATACAGCCCAGTACCAGCTCCCCTTCCATGCCTGTGCAACCAGAACTGCTGGGCTGAATTCAGACAGGATTAGTCCCACCTAGGTTTAGCCATCTAACAGTTGTCCCATGTTGCTCAGAACTTAGGATGGCTCTGGAAGCACCAGGAGAAGATTGGTGTCTCCATGGGAAGACTGATGCCAGGACCACTTACAGAAAATGATAGGAACTGGATGCCTCTGCTACTTTGTTGAGCTAAACTCATATCATCTGTCTCCCAACCTGGAAACATGCTAATCTTATAATTATTATTCTGAAAATACTAGTTTATTTATTATTTAATAAAAAAAGAAAAATGGTAGCATATCCACTACCATATCAGAGGGTACCCATGAAAAATTACTGGCACCACTGTCCCATTTCACAAGCACACCGGTGTCAAGTAAGGTTGGTCTTCTGAAATTCATGCACATGAAAACAACAGTGTCCAAGAACAAAAGCAGCAAACTTACATTTCAGTGGTATTGCTGTACTATAGACAACAGGTATACAGTTATGATTCACAGCACTGAGATAACCAGTGCATGGCTTATAATGCAAATTTACACAATTCTTGCTTAAAGTTTGAATTTTGACATTTAAAAGCCTTGCACTTATTTACAGAGTCAGAGTCACGGGGCTTTGCATTCTGTAAATGTTTTTTTTCTTATTTAGTTGTTTTAAAATCTTGGATTGCCCTGTATCCTCACCCCCAGACAGAGTTTATACAACCAGAAGGAGACTTCAAGCATAGTCTTTTTTTTTTTCTTTTTAAAGAGACAAGAGCAAAATACAAAGTTAATAACAATGCTTGAGGTTTCAGATCATGAAGTTCAAATGTGTCTTATTTTAGATATCTTAATCACCAACTTCTCAGTTTCGTGCAAGACATGAACTGAAAAGAGAAACCTGAAAATACTTTAAAAATATTTATAGTTTTTGGGGAGTAGAGGGTCTGTTCTCTTTGTAAAATCCTTCAAAAAAAGATTTTTACTTGCAACCCATCTTACTCCAACCAATTTGATGCCTGTACCAGGAACAGACACCCAGAGCCTGGGGAAGAATAACAGGTCAGCAGGAGAGTGCCTGAAGGTGCAGCACAAAGACATTTCAGCCACTCCAGAACCCGTGGGTCAGGATTAAAGGGAGTACGGCAATAGGAAACATCATAGTGGGGGGCTGCTACAGGTCACCTGACCAGGAAGAACAAGCAGATGTGATCTTCTATAGACAGATGGGAGCAGCCTCATGTTGACAAGCCCTGGTTCTCATAGTAGACTTCAGCCACCATAATGAGTGTTGGAGCAAAAACACAGCCAGGCATAAGCAATTCAGGAAGTTCCTTGAATGCATAAATGAGATCTTCCACCTCCAAGTGGTAGAGGAGTCAACAAAAAGAGTTGTCATGCTGGAGTTTTTTCTCACCGCAGGGAGGGGCTGGTAGGGGATGTGAAGCTCAAGCATAACCTTGGCTGCAGTGACCCCGAAATGGTGGAATTCAAGATCCCCAGGGCACCATAGAGGCCACATAGCAAACTCACTACCCTGATTTCAGAAGAGCAGACTTTGGACTCCTCAGATATCTGCTTTGTATAGTATCATGGAAAAAAAGCCTTGTAGGGATTAGTACTCAAGGACCACCTCCTCCAAATTCATGAGCAATCCATCCCTGAGAAGAGGAAGACAAGCATAACCACCAGGAGTCCTGCATGGATGAGCAGGTAGCATCTGGATAAACCAAAAGGCAAAAAAGAATCCTATAGAGAGGGTGGAAACAAGGACAGATAGCCTTGGAGGAATAGAGAGAAACTATCCAAGCAGCCAGGGATCAGGTCAAGAGAGCTAAAGCCCTGATACAAGTAAATCTGGTCAGGGGTGTCAAGGGCGACAAAAAAAGTTTCTATCGTTACATCAACGATTAAAGGAAGACTAGGGAAAGTGTGGGATCATTCTGGAAGGAAATGGGAGACCTGGTTGCCCAGGATATGGAGAAGGCTGGGGTGCCTCAGTCTTCACATACAAGAGCTGTAGCCACACTGGCCAAGTCACAGAAGGTAAAGACAGGGACTGGGAGAAAGAACCCTCCACGGTACGAGATCATGTTTGACACCAGCTAAAGAACCTAAAGGTGAACAAGTCCATGGGATCTGACAAGATGTATTCAAAAGTCCTGACAGAACTGGTGGATGAAGTTTCTAAGTCACTACCCAACATATTTGAGATGTCATGGCAGTCTGGTGAAAACTGGAAAAGACTTGTTTTTCAAGGTTTCTTTCTTCGCATCTCAAGAATTTCTATGTTCTTCTGCATATCCCAAGATTAACATCCTGTCTATTCCAGTGCGTTTTCACTACTCAGATTAAAAATGAACCTTCTTCCCCAGTTTTTGATTCCTCTTATAACTTTTCCAAAGTATCTGAAATAAATATTCCCCCAAAAGTCATTACTTCACCATTTTCTATAGTAGAATATCTAGACTGCAACTGTATGTCTGTCTTCTTTTTTGTGGTTAGTGATTTCATCAATTGAGTTTCAGCTCACACTCCTGGACAGGCATATAGCTTATGCTCCAATATACTTGACAAATGTACCAGGATTAATACATCTCTGTATACTATACTCTGGTTGCTTCTCATTGATCTGATTAAATTATTTTTTAAAATTAATCATGTCTAGGGATTCTACAAATCTTTTGCTGCAGTGTTACAGCATTACTTGCTGTTAATTGCTAATTGATACAGTAAAGAAAACATTGTGTACTTGTACTCTGGCATCTGAAGACTGGGCCTTTCATCCTCCTGCTCTGAAGAACTACTGTATGCTTTGATGTATTTTCACATTCTATTGGATTCTTTGGGTTATGATACTCAGAAATACTTTTTTTCACATTTTTTCCCTCTGCTGATTAAAAAAAAAAAAAGAAAACAGACCCTGTGCTTCTGGACCTTGATTTCTATCTGTACTGTTTTGAGGCTAACGCCATGAATTCAGGCAAAGTCACCCAAATATAAATAATGCCCAACTTTGAAATGGGCTTAGTATCAGCCACTCCTACATCACTGAGATTTGTGAGTGCTCAGGGTTTTTTGCAAACTGGGCCATTTACACTAAAATCTCTGGACAGTTAAAAAACTGGCACAATTCCTTCCTTTAGAAGACCCAGAAAGCCACTAACCATTTCTAAATTCCAACTATTGCACTTTCTAAGGTAGAAGGAGTAGGGGAAAGTAGATTTTCCAGCTGCAGCTAAAATTCCAGCTCTGCTCACATCAGCGGTGAAATCCTGACTATGCGATGATTTTCTGTGCTACAGAGTCATAGCTGTTTAGTGTTGCTTAAAGACTTTTCCAGCCCTGTAAGCAATCACTGTAGCTTTAGAACTGTTAACTTTGTTTATGCACTTCCAATTGCTTTTGAATTTCAAAGTGTTTTCACTGAAATGATACTCATTTGTGATGTTACTGTATTTGTAATGTTACTGTATTTGTAGGGAAACGTGATTGATTGAAACAGATACCCAAAGGCACCGTGGTGTCTCTGCCCTCAGAGATGCTCACCACTGTTGGCCAAGGCCCCGAGGAAGCCAGCGCAGCTCTGAAGCTGACCCTGCTCCAAATGAGGGCTGGGACCAGATGCCCTCCAGACAGCCCCAACAGACAGAATAGATTATTCAATGATTCTGTTGTTCACTGTCATGGTAGCAAACTTAGTGCAGGTGCTTCCTTTTCTTCTATGTATTTAATATTTTTCTCATTATGGTATTACTAAATCTGACAATGAGATTTCAATGTTTTTTAGTATTTTCAGTAGATACGGGAAATAGAGAAGGTAATTTGTTAAGAAACAAGTAATATCATCCTTAATTAACTTTGAGTATGATTTACCTGCTAATTCTTTTTTAAGTGTTTTAAAATACAAACAAAATAGGAATTAAAATAATAAAGTACTGGACAGAGCTACTTGCACCCCTCTTCAGGTCTGAGACCATAGATACCAGCTTTCATGAGAGTTCTATGTTGAATAAATTAAGCATTCATATTGCTTAGCTTTTACCGCAGAGAGTAATATCCCAAGTCCATTTCTTGGTCCAATGTTTTTAGCTGGAATACGACTGATGGAGACTGGTAGAGGCTGATATCTCCTGATCAAGACATGTAAGTCAAAGGCTTTGGCATATTCATATTTCTGGCACTGGGTCATCTCATTCTTAAACCAAGCTGGGGCCTAAGTCTTATGACTTAGATTTGAGATTGGGAACAACCAGTGAGATCTCATCCAAAATTTCCTAGCTTTGTGCAAGCAGAAATGCCCAATTTTCATTCCTAAGTTAATACCAGGGGCTGGATGCAATCTCAGTGAGGATGTGGACTAGGTTTGTATAGAACAGCCACCCATGTGCCATGCATAACATGCTGTAGAGTCTGATGACAATAAGATGGTGAGGTAAAGAGAGCCTTTTCTCCCCAGTTAAGTTTTCTCATTAAATACTCACCAGTTTGACTCAGAAAGCTCTCATGAATATGAATGACTTACTGCCACTATTGTTGCTTTATTAATTCTTGTTACTGATAATATTATTGCAATCATGCCTGAAGTAAGGCCTTCTAACTCAGGGAAATGGCAAAACGATGCTCAGCTCCTACCTGTATGTGCAAGATTGTTCCTTACTTGATAGCTGCATTTAAACACCTTCCTTATGCTAAACAGTCAGGAACTTACAATTCCACCTGTCTTGCAGACAGGGAGGCATCTGTGTTTTGCTTTGGGGTGGGTTGTTTTTGATTGCTGCTTTCGTAAGAACTCAGTGTTAATAATATTTGCCCTGCAGGTCAGGAAGTCCTCTTGCAAACCGATGGAATTTAAAGATTATCCAGAAGACTTATCCAAAACTGCCTGTATCTGGCAGTGATGTTGATCATGATGGGAGAAGAAGATCCTGTTTATATTTTCCCTGCTGCAAGGGAATAAATTATGGGATGCTTATGAACCAAACCTCAATTTCCGCACACCTCTTGAAGTAGGTCTATGTTTATAAATGCATAAACCATCTGTTTAGTGCTTGCAAATTAAACACCTGTTTTTTTATAGTTCAAATTAATATCTAGTTCAAAAAAAGTCTGTGAGGTTGAATGGACCTGCGCAGGCTGTTGATTGATTTTTTACAAGAAACCATTGCTTAATTTAGAAAAATGCCTGCAAATACAGACTGTTTTCCCCTTCTAGTTGAATTCCTATGCTCAAGGAATTAACTGCACCTTTGAAATGAAAACTTATCAATCACTTCAATTTTTGAAAGTTGTGTATTGATTTGTGTGATATAGGCAACTTCATTGAGAAATAATTGGAATAACTGCACTTAGAATCAGTTTTACAAATAAGTAAATATCTCATATAGGGTGGATATATTATGTGATTGTCATGCTGACATACCTGCTTTTTCATTTACAGGAAATATCTCCAAGTCCCTGTTTATGTTAGCAAATCCTTTCCAGCAGTAACATGGCTACTAGGTTTCCATATAGTGTTTGGCTTGGAAAGCAGGTTTGGCCTCACATTTGCTAGAGATACTCAGAAAGCCAAGACTGTTTTTGCAAAATTTGAAGAAGAGTGGTTAAAGTATTTTTTTAATATCCTCAGTTAGGATAGCTGGAAATTTTACAAAATCTGACAGAGCATCTATTTGCATCCTTAAATGCCTCAATGCATTCTCCAGACTGATCTTAAATCAACAATTAGATTGTGTTGCGAAAGGATTTTAATTTTTTTCTGCAGAATGAAACCAGCCATGAAAATTCTGGCACATTCCTAAATTTATTCCGTTGGATTCTTTGTGTAACTGTAAGTCTAGTTTAAACAGGTGCTGTTAAAGCTTGGGCTGTTTTATGAGGAACATTTTGGTCAGCTCCACTGAACATTCATGACTCACCAAGAGTCTGTCAATCTTTTAGTGTATTTCACTGTGTGATGGAATGGAAACTAACCTCTTTATCAGTGAGTACATCCTGCAAACATATAACAAAGAAAAACAAAAAAGTCCATTTGATTAAAGAATCTAAAGCAAAATTTTCTTAGCTTATTATTACTTTATTCCAGGCACTGCAACAAAAATGTGTCATCATCCCAGCTGCACTATGACTTTATTAATAAATATCTGTAACTGTCTGATGGTGCATGCAAGGAGTTTGGTTCTGTTCCCACTGAAGTCAATGGAAGTTTGCTACTGGCTACAGCAAATATCTTAACCTTGAGTGAACCTAATGAAAACATCAATTCCATGAATAGCACATGCTTTATTATGGTTATTTGGTTTACTAGCATTTGATTATTGGTCACTTAAAACTTATGTATTTTACACTGGCATGCATTGTCTCTCCTGAACTATGTACTTTGTGCAGCCCTAGTAAAGGAAATAGGATAACTATTGGCACATTGGGGACAGCTAAAAATTCATCTGTTAAAGAGGATTCCTCAACTGGCGCAAAGGAAAAATAGCTAACCCAAATGTCTCACAAATGTAATGCTCAGGACAAGATGGTACAGAGCCAAAATCCAAGAGGTTCCACTAATTTTTAGCATTTAAATAGCCCTAAGAAGCATTATGGGGCAGTAGAGAGCACTGGTTCAAGGTCTGTGCACCTCAGAGTCAGCACTGCAGCAACAGAAAGCAGAAAGCTATGATGTTACCTGATTTTGGCTGTTCTTGGCTCCTGAGTTTGAGCACCAATATGTCAGTTCTTTACCGTATTAACAGGAAATGCATTTTGAACTTCAGTGCTTTGTATAACCAAGTGTCCCTCTGACTTCTCAGGAAACATCCCTGACTTTCTGTGCAACAGAGGGCATTCTCTGATCCTTTCCTGATGAACTACAGAAAAGCTTGCTGGTCCCTGGCATGCAGAGAGACTGAGGGCACTGGAGGACTGAAACTTCTAAAATGTATTCAACACCTGAGTGTTGAAGTAAGAAAGGCTGAAGGGGAAGGAATGCCAAGAACTCATGTTATTTCATTGAAGACCTTAGACATAGAGCTATAAACTGCAGTCCCTATGTCATGTGCTCCTCATTAGTGCCTAATTCCACTGAAGACCTGTTAGCCCTTGGGTTCTTTCCCACCTACAGCAGAAATAGTGCTCTCTCTTTCCATGACTTACAGCTCCTTCCAATCACTCATCATTCTAGTAAATGCTGTGATGGTCTGAGCAGTGTGAGGAGGCTGTTCAGAGTAAGAAGGTGAAGAGCAGAAGGTACAGCAGTAGCAGCATGGGAACAAGCACAGGCTCCTTTTCCCCTCCTCATGTTCCCCTCATGCGTCACCCTAGTCATAGGTTGCCTGAGAGCTCCCTTGTGCCCTGGTGCTTGGAGACAATCTTAGCATTGGAGAGGTTAGCCCACTGACTGAGGGGGAACTTTACTTCTTTCTGTTTACTCATTTTGTTGCTCCGAAGAAACATTACTAGGAAAATTACTTTCCAACTTAAGTATGGCCACTGTGATTTAGGAAAGCAAAGAGGAAAATATTTGGTCGTGGAACACTGGTCCACCTTGCTGGTGCAATGTGCTGATGCACACCATGGGAACTCCCATGCAGCCCCCGCGACAGTGTGCTTGTATGCAGGGTTTTCAGGGCAAGAGAGTGTGCTTTGCCCAGTTTAAAACCTGTCAGCTATCAATATACCTTACGGTACTTATCAGAGAACTGCAACAGATCAAATTAAAAAGAAATGTGTGATGAGGTGCTGAATAATCCCACTACAAACTTGGTCTGCTTCAACAGCATTGTCTGTGCAGCACACCCAGTTCCTTGGCCTTCGTTTGGCTCTCCCATTACAGAAGCCTCCTCACACTCGTAACCATGTGTTTCTAATCAGAAAATGCTCAAGGAAAGACCACCTGCCTACAAAGGATACTTTTTTCCCAGTCCCAGTGGGCGTTTTACAGACAGGTTTTAGTATACAGCAAAAAGGGAGCAGAGCAAAAAGCTGAAAGGACAGCTTTCTTGTAATGAAAGCTACAGTGTTACCTGAGATGTTTGTAATGAATCTCGGAGAGGAGACATTTCTTAATTATTATTCCTGCTGAAGATATCATGAATAAATAACTTCATGGGAGAAAGCAGTAATAAGAAACTTGCCCTTTGCTTTGGTGCTTTAGTTTACTTTGGCTTGTTCAACCACCTTTTAAGGAAAAAATGTATGAATGTACTCAAACAGGGAAATAAAAGTTCCTTATGCCTCCCGATTTTCAAATGAGAGTTTTCTGAGCCATCACTAAACAATGGGCAGTCAAAAAATCAATGCTGTTGTTTCTAGAGCTCTTTAAATATATACAACAGAGACTGTTAGATGAGGAAGGTAATCATCTTTGTGGCTCATTACATTAACCTTAGGTCAGCCAGATGTTAAAAGCTTCTAAACTGTGGAACTCAAAGAGTAGGAGTCACAGTCCCTTGGATTTGAGACTTGATCCAAAATGGACTCAACTTAGTGTTTTCTGTTGACTTGAATGGACACCGGGTTGATCTGATCTGCTTTAGTACTTTCAATTTCACACAGTCATGCCTTTAAGAATAATGCAAATACAGCCTGAGAGTGCTGGAGACTTGACTTGGATGAGCCATCAGTTTTGAAAAGAATAAAAAAAAAATTGTTGGAGGCACTTAGACCCAGCAAGGACTTGGAACCATAAGTCTAATACCAATAAATAATTAAATAAATAGGACCATTAAGAAAAGGTGTTGTAATCTGCAGAAAAAAAATCGTAGCAATTTAGTGAGGGTCACAATCAATGACACAGGAGCTAAATGTCTGTACCAATGTTTATCAACGCCTAAATAGGTGATCACATGGGAAAACAGCCTCTTCTCTCAGAATGGTTCTCACTGACTGTGGGTTCTTTTATTCCAATAACAAAAGAATTTGGGGAAGAAGATTTCTTCCAGTCCAAAGGGAATCTAAGGAGCTCACCATCCAGAAACAAGAGAGGCCTCTTCAGTCTGAGCCTGTGCTAGGCAGCCACAGACAACTCCTGGGAAACGGGCAACATGCCATATAAGAGGCTCAGCAAGAGCCCATGTGCTGCTGGTGCCAGAGATCAGCCTGGAAGTTGACGGCTTAGTATCCTCCAGCTGCCACGCACATCCTTTGTGTGTCCAGAGGTGGCTGTGGGTCGTGTACTGCAGCCAAATGAGTGTAGGAGGAGGGCGAGTAGTAACATTATGGTCAGACTGCCAGCAGTAGGAGGGGGTGGTTGCAAAGTAGTCGCTTGTTCTCACACATATACAACACGCACACACATGCATATTTACAAGCCAGTGCTTTCTGACAGTTCTGTTATGCAGCAGATATGAAATCCATGGCTTAGGAAAGCATCCCTGTTTATGTGTAGAACTTCGCTCTTTTTTGCATTAACGCTGCCTTATGCATTCCCTACCCATGGGATGTCTATTAAAAGCTCAGGGTCTAGTGACAAAATAAGTTTTTAAAAAGCTGAGCAAAGTCATAAAATCAGGAAGTCCTAGTATCCTGTTCCTATTTAATGAAGAGAAAAAAAAAACCCAAACAAAAAACACATTAAAAAGTGTTATATGTTTAAAAGTCTTTAAAAGCCTAGACCATTATTCATTTTCAAAATTGATATGTATTCTACACTTCTCTATCTCAACACTTAAGCACATACCCGTCTTCTAGGAAGCCTCTTATCCACAACTAGCTTCTTAATTCTTTTCTGCTGTGCTTCCAGGCCTGAGATCAATGGGATAATAACAAAAAATCCCCAAAACCAACAACGATCTTACTCCAGTGGTTGTCTGCATGCTTCAGTCCAACAGCTCTTCGGGATTCACGTGAGGTGTGCAGTGACCACCAGGCATTTGAGCATTTCTGATCTAACATGTAGAAAAAAGCAAGTAGTATGCAGGGACACATATACAATCCTCCATAGAGTATGGATGAAGAGATGGAGCAATACTTTATAAATTGCAAGTGATGTGTGCTTAATGATGTGCAAAATCTTAAGTGGCTTGTGGTTTGTTTAAGACCACCAGGGACTTGATGTTTGTGCAGGCCTTATCTGAGCAAACCAGATCTCTCAACTTAAAAAAAAAACAAGGGTGGAAAATTAAGGGTAACTGTCTATTCACAGTGCTTCACGTTGGACCTGGCCACTTGATTTCAGACACAGATGAAGGGAAGAATTCCTACAGAATAAACAAGATAAAAGGAAGAGGCAGAAAATGGGAGCTCAAACTGCTCTGAGTAGCCCAGATGACCCATTTTGAGCAGTTACATTCAGCCAGCCACCTTTTATTTACATCACTGATGTATACTTCTAAATTAGTAAATTTGCATTTGATTAAGGATAATAGCTGAAATCTGATGCTAAGGACTGGAAAAGTTGATAAAAACAATGTGTTTGAGTCCAGTTGTCTCTTTTTGGCATGATAAGCATTTTGCAGTGCTTATGGGAATTGCAGTGCCATAATGCTCCCCCTCCATGATGGCTGGATTAAGTACAAGTGGGTTTTTTTCCCATCTTCTGCATTTCAGAAATACTAGATCTCCTACCCTCCCATCAACAGCATCCTTTATGCCTTCTTCACAGGCTCTAATAGATGGTCAGCTGCAGTTGGACAATATGACTGAAAGCAAATAAATTTAAACTCAAGATTTGGTATTCTTGAACAAACATGTATAGTCAGTATCTGTCTTTGCTCTTCACCACTAATAGAGTGTCTATTTCTGACTATGCAGTACTCTGATCAGCCACTAAATACTGACCCAAGCCAAGGATTTATGTAAAGATTAGCAGGCCATGCTTCTCATAATACTAGCAGGATTTTATTTCTTTCTTGCTGGATATAGTGATGATTGTGTTACACTATATATCCACACCCAGAATTTCTTCTACTCCTTTGTTCCTAAACCTCCCAAATCCATTCCACTTGTAATGTTTATAATTTATTTGCCTTAACCCAGGAGATAACATGAAAGAGGTGGCATCTTGAAGGTTTCTTCAAGAAGCATTCCTTATTTGGAAAGCCTTTCATCAGTGTCTACCTCAGGTATTTCATAAACAACATAGGCACTCCAAGATCACATATTGTTGTGGTAACAGCAGTTCTTAATGGCAGTGACAAATATTTTGAAGACTTTGGTCAAAGCCCAATGCTACAGCCAGACAGCTGCAATGGCTAGCACTGACTCCCACTAGCAAAACTCACAAGTGGTTTGTGATCTGTCCAAATGGTAAAGAGACTTGCCATGCAATTACTGAGGTACTTTTAAGTCCAAAGATAACAGTTAGACTTTCTGTCTCCAACCAGCAGTAACTCTATCCTGACAGTTGATTATTCCTTAGTGGCTGTTACATTATGGGTCAGAACTATCCCTTCTTTTACATTACAGATAAATTGTTGCTCAAAATAAATAAGTAGTATGGAGGGCATGGGAAGATCCAAAACACTTGGTTCTCAGTGTCAGGTATGTCTTTTGTTCTCAGCAAGCAATGTAAATAATTTGAAATTATCAAAGTACAAGGGGAAAAATGGTGATAAAATAAACTGAATTAGCATATACATCAGGAAATCTGAATTCTTTCACTGTTCATCCTACGTCTTCTGTGATACAGACTCCCTCTTAGCCTGTTCTGCTGCTATCCAGATCCATATTTGTAGTTTGAGTATGTTTTCTTTTACAGGAAGCTTCAGTGCTTTGTGTTTAAAGAACCCTCCTTAGCTTTTCAGTATTAACTCTGCATGAGGTCAGGATATAAACAGCACTTGTTATATCACCTTTCTAGAAAATTCTGGAAGATGATTACAATTTATCTGGCAACTTACTATGTCAATACAAACAAAATTTTGTGAATGTCTAAAATATATCCTTCTTAAAAGCATCACCCAACTAACACCATTGGAAAGTCCTCTGTACACATAAAGTAATTATGTAACATGGAGACATGAGTCAGTAGCTTTTATATAGCCCCTTCAGATGTAGATAGTTTTGTCTGGCTTAATGATCAGAGGAGGTTCATTCAGAATATTACAATGGCAAAGTTATGTTGTCCTGTCATCTAGACTCTCTAATTTAACCTCTCTTTTTTTTTTCTTGAGATGTTATAAGCCCATTTTGTATTTATAAGTTTGGCCTAGATATAAATCTTGATCTTTACAACTCATTAACCTCTTTCAACAACAGCATTATGCACATCTTCAGTATGTGGTAGAGTCTCATTTGAAGGTTTGCCCAAGTTTCAATTTCTTTTCTTAAAAGCAATCTTCTGTCCAAGAAATTTATATTGGTCTCTTGAACATAAAGACAAGACAAGACTCTGATCTTCTTATTCTTTGGGTATTTATTATATTATATATTTAAGGTTTATATTTTTCACATTTGTTTCTTTTTTTTAGTACAACAGTTATGTCCAGGAGCAGCCCTGTTATGCAAGGCTGATATATATTTCATGTATATTGTTACATAAACGTGGAACTGAAGTCTTTGTCTTCACATCTTGGGTATCTAATTATTTACCTGTGTCACTAGTTGGCAAGATTCTACTTTCTTTCTGTTCAGGCATATGTATCTTACCCCAGGATAAGAAAGTTCTTTGCTTTTTGTACTGTCTTTTGTACTCTACCTCATTGATTTAAGGAGATGATTGATGGGCTGCTTTGCATTTTCTGGCTGAATACCTAATCTTGAGGCATTTCAGACATGAAGCCACTTAAAATATATGTACTTGCCTAAAGTGAGATTGCTCTTACAGAGCAGAAAAATCCTTTGTGAGCTTGATACTATTCCAGCATGCTTTGCCTTTTGTTTACTAAGCCAGTTTGTTTTCCCCTCAGTCCTAAGCACAAGTATTGCAATATTCCTCACTGCTTCTTCCATTGCTAATACTAATTCCATTACTTTAGGCCATGTTAAATTCACTTCTGCCTTATATTTGAAAGCTGTCATTAGTCATACAAAGCAGCCTGTTCCATAGGGTATTCTTAAAGACATTTCTGGAAAAGCAATATATAAGCTTTGTCACATACACAACTATAGTTTCCCTTTGTATCCTGATACAAATGTGAAATGTGGTTCATTTTCAAATAACTCCATATAAGTGGTATGTAGCCTTCTGTTAAGAGTTTTGGGGAACTATGAATGGCCTTATCATTGGTTCTGAGGCCGTAAGAAACTCTTTAAGTAGACAGAATCCAAATGACTCTCAGAGAATAATTTGCTACCCCTGCGCATCATCCCCACCAGAAGAAATCACTGGCTGCATCTTAAAGTAAAATTATAAATTTCATTGCTTGCACTGATGCCATTAATTTGTCATATATTTTAACCATTTTCAAGTGTTTCTTGTCAGAAATGTTATTAACTCTCTATCAGAATATTGCAAGCTGGAAATGGCTGCCTAACTTAACTATGGCATGACTGGTATGGGAGTGGGAGGAAAAGCAGTACCACTTAATGACAGGGAGTAAGAGATGGATGGAGTGTCATATTCTGGGGTAACCGCATGCTGGCTGCAACCTTGGGGGGGGTTTTTCCATAAATTAAGAGCATCTCTTTGAGTTTGCCTGTCTTTCAAATTTGCCANATACACACATGAAGTTCAGATACAGTCGGGTGACTTTATACACAGAGATATCGCAAATGTTATAAAAAAACATAAGATTTCATATTTTCCACCTCCTGAATTCTGAAGTGAGGGTCCTTGTGAGGCAGGTCACTGGTTTATAAGAAAAATAAACTTGCACAGAAGGCTTCCATCTTAATTTTGATTAAACCATCTGTCCACAGGTTATGAATGCTATACACTGCATGATTTCAAAAATTAAATTAATAAGAAAGGTTCACATTATCAGTTCTATTTCACATTGTCATTTGTACCAGGGATATTTTTAGGTATCTGCAGGCAATTGTAAAAAATGGAATAGTAATTTATGTCCATCTTTGTGTGTATTTGAAGTTGGCTGCCCACTGTTGTGTGGAAATTGGCCCAGCGACCAGCTGAAAAAACTTTATTGTTTTTTCACTACTCTAAATTTTTCTCAAGATTAAATACCCTAGAAACAGGGGGAATTGCCTCGGAAGTTATTTAAACATTTCTCTACCAACACATTTTTTAGTCAGATTTGCACTCAGCTAGCAGGACAGTGATGTTACGTGATTATCTGTGGGCTAATTGCACTTTTAGGTCTGACATTTATTAATAGCAATGTATCAAGAAGATAATAGTTCAAAATGGAATAGACAATCCTTTTTAATCACCTACCTTGAGTAATCAACATGTTTCCATCCTCAGTCCCAAGCAGGACTTTGTCAGGCTATCCCAATATAAATCAAAAATCTACAACTCAGAAATCTCACCTTACCTTGTAGGTCCTCTCTAGGACTTCAAACTACCCTCTTTGTCCACCTAGAAGTATCTTAGTCATCTAAAGGTAGGTATGTTACATATATGTAGGTGGCTTGGCACCACACAACAGGCANCACACCGACAGAGTGATGTTAAGAAAAAAGCCAAGCTGAATCACAAGGATGTGGTGTTGCAACTGCACAGATACCATGGGAAGGGGCAATAATTCTTTTTAGGAAAGGGACCTCTAACCAGACTGTCACTGATGCAGTTAGTTAAGTGGTATAAATATCCTTAGGCAGGTATAATGTGAGGCAGATATATTTGTGCAGATTTGGGAAAACTGTGGCATAAAACACACAGGGCAAGAGACAGTTTTGCTCAAGCTTAGTTTTCAAGGATTTGGAAGAATGAGAATAAAGAACTGGGCCTAGACATAGGACATAGACTAGGATAAACTGCATCACAGCCAAAGAACAGGGCACATAGAGCAGGTGTGAATAAGAAGTGGCAGAAAGTATGCTAGAAGGTTTAAGAATTGATGGCACAAGAAGATACATGCCAAGCAAACAGCTGCTTATTCTGTTGTAGTCATCAAGAGGTAGAGTACTGCCATACCTAACTCTTTTATGAATCTAGTCTTTACTCAAGACTGCTTAGCTAGGAGGTACAGTTATTCATTCAGGAAAGAGAGTCAGTCAGGAGACAGATAGTAAAATATAAATTACATATTAAAGCCCATCTAACAATCCCACACTCTTACAATATTATTTGTCAATGCGATCAAGCTAAAAGAATCCAAGTAAAACATGTAAAAGCATCAGCAAATAAATGTATATGTGATTTGAAAATATTTACTATTTGACAATAGGCAGCAAGAAAGAATAATTCATTAACTACTTTTTAGTAATTAAATAGTCAACAGAAAACCTAATGTGACCAGTTGAAAGTGGATTGGACATTTCACATTTCTTCTGTTGCATAAGAGAAGTGTAGTACATATACTACATATAAACAAGAAATGTGCAAGTCTTTTTGTTTAACTAAAGACTAAAGTTATGTAAGTATTTCAAGTCTTTCTAACTTGAAGTCAGAAAGACTTTTTTTTAACTATATTAATGAACTTGGAAAAAACTCATCTTGCATGTCTCTATATGTGCTGCTAGCACAAGATTATGACATTAAAAAATTTAGCTAAATTCGATCTTCTCAGGTATAGCTATGAAATTGCTATACAAAACATGACTATTATTTTTCCCTCAGAAGTTGTCACAACATTTCTCCTTAGTCTTTTGTTTAGAAGCCAAAAATCTTTCAGGTTTACCATTTGGCATGTGAAAAATAATTTAAACCATGTGGATGTAATCTGTCGTCTGGGTCTATCAGACAAATTGCCAGGCACTGCAGGAAGACAGATGTTCCTTTTTTTGCTTAAGCTTTTATCTTCAGTAAACCTTTTATGTTGGTTCTAAAATAATATGGCAGTGCCACAAATGACCACCTTGCAGTCTGAAACACAGCAAATGTTCCATAACAAATAATTCAGCAGCCAAATCCCACCTCTTTTCTTGTTGGCAAATTTTGTATTAATAGAAAATGTTTATCATTTTAATTAAATGGGAAAATTGTTTTGCAATATTCTGTAGTTTATTCAAGAGCATCTGGTTTCATTATCCAAGACTGGAAAACCGAACTGCTTTGATTGGATGCATTAGTCACAAGATACGGGTAAGAATGCTTCCACTTGGCAACTATTCCTCCCTATTAGCTTAAAATGTTCTCTTTCAGTAAACATTCAAGAGAGAAGCTCCCCAACTAGCAATGGGCACATGAGGCCAACATTTAAAGTCACAGACTAGCATATTTCAGAGATGACTCCACCAGGGTCTCTGTTGAACTAATTCCTCTCCTTTCCATTGATACTCTGCAAATGGAAAAGAAATGGCACGCAAACCATGGACCACTGCAACTTTTGCCTCTGCATCAGAATAATGAACATTAAAGACACTGTAGGATCCAGGGGTTTTTGCCACTGGGAACTAGTAACAAAGTTGGAATCAGGGTAATTAACACAAACACAAGGCTTTCTTTCCCCATGAAATCCTCAAGTTTCACCAACCACGTTCTGATTCTCATTCTCAGAGCACAGCAATAAGGTGTCTTCAAGTTTCCTTCATTCAGGCCTCCTAGGAAACCAGCTGAGGGCTCCTGGTCTCTCTGTCTGGGTTTATCTGTGCTTCAGGAGTACAAACTTGAGGTGGGCTTGCTATTGAGGGACATGCTGTATTCCAGACCTGCAGATGTGTGTGCACTCCAAAGGGTCTTACTGCAAATTTATTGCCACCTGGGTTGTTTATATGGGGTTCGCCCTACAGAGATCAGGCTTTAGGAGAGCCTTAAAATTATTGGTGTAGACAGAGAATGTGGCATAAAGATGGCACATCTGGCCTGCTTTGGATTTGTTTTTTCCCACAGTCATTGTGATCTTAAATCTTACTGAAAAAAAGAAAAAAGAAAGATTATAAATAGTGGACATTGAAGAGACCTAGGTTAGTTTGTTTTTTTTTTTTTAATTCTCTTAAGAAATGGCCTGTATCTTGCAAAGACAAGAAAATATTGCTGGTGTTTTACACCAATTTTACCCTTTGGGATTTTCTGTTTATTTTGTTTCTTTGGCTAAACATTTGGAGTAAAAATTAAGATGAAAATCTTGGAAGGAACTTTTAAAAACAAGAAATGTACTCCACCCTTATTACAACATTTTTCTTGTTTATCCAAACATTTTTCCTTTAACAAATGATCCGATATAGACACACATACAGAAAAGGCATAAAAGACCTACATCAGCCACATCTTTTTAGATTAAAAAAATTATTAGGAGCGGTGAAATGTATGAATGAATGAGAGAAGGCAAGGAATGTAAAATAAATATAGGAAGGTAAAATCTCCTCAGTGAATAAAACTAATATCTTGCATAATAGGCCCTTGAGTCCACAAAGAAAAATTTAGATTGAATTAAAAATCACACAAGATTCATGGTGGCTTCCCTTTGTGAGGGGATAGTAGGGCTTCTGTTACTAAGTATATGAAGAAGGGAGAAAGCATATGAAGAGGGAAGCAAAGAAAAAAAAAGAGTAAATGGCCCCAGAAAAATAAGAGTCACATGGGTAAAACTATTTAAAAGTAAAAGTCACAGTAACCTATTCTCAGATGCTTATGTGAGAGCAAGGTGCAAAAAAAAAGAAACTCACAATCATTTCAGGAAGCTATCAAAGACGTGGCCTTATCCTGTGTTTATAGCTCAATTTTATTGCTGGAATGTTGTACTGTTCACTCAAGGTTAGCCATTTATGTTCAAGTTTCTTAGAGCTAGACTGCTTGCTGGAGTGGCCCCTTAGGGCATCAGGGTTTTCAACAGAAAGTGGTCACATATATCACCAGTCCCTTAGAGTCTATATAATTGCCTTTGCTGACCTACAGACAGAGGCATTTAGAACACACTCTCCAAGAATTTCCAGAAGGACTTAAAACAGGGACCATTACATTTCCTGTCATCCTTCATATCTCCCAATAGTTTCCTTCAAAACCTGATTTGACATAGTCTAAGTCCTAGGCCAAAAACTTATGGTTAACAATCTTTTTTTTTCTCATTACACCACAAATTGTTACTTGATTACTAAGCCCTGTTAAAGGAGAGACCACTGAATCACCAGTGTTTTAAGACCACGTTGGCTACTATGTGCAGCCACCTCCAGCACCACAGAGCTCTCTCACGCAGCACAGGAAGTGACACTATCTCCCAGAGCAGCCTGTTAAAAACTCGCTTTGAAGTAAACCCAGATTTGAGTGCAGGGCCTTGCATCAAATGACCTACAGAAGTCCTTCCCCATCTAAATGTTTCTATGATTCTATAACCCTGTGAGCCAGAGTATTGACACAGCAGCGAAGGGAGAAGAAGCCTATTTATCACCAGAATACATTTAAATCACTCCAAGAATGTGGATGCTCAAACACTGCAAGTTCACTTCTGTAAGAAATCTAGAACTGTTACTTAAAGATGTTTATAACAGAGTCATATTTCCTTTAAATAAAAGAAATTATTAAAACTGTAGAATTTTGCTTACTATATTTTACTTTTTTTTTTAATTCAGAAATAGTTCACTTTTCTCTCCTTCAACTTTAATTTAAGGCTTACTATAACAAATTTCATCACCGTACAGATAGCTAACCATAACCAGGCATATAATGGAAACTAGTTTACTGCATTTTTTTGTTTGTGTCTATATGAGAATGAGTGAATACATCACGACCAAAAGGATCTTACACTAGCTGTAAGTGATGTTGAGAGAATCCCAGTTTGCCACTAAAATGATAATATTTGTATTTACACTAATGATCTGTGAACAAGGCTGGAAACCATAGTTTTCATTGGTCAACACTACAAAGCATTTTCTGTCAGAAGATAAATCTTTGTCTTGATTAGTGAAGGAAGTTAGCACTTCATAACATTGAAAAAACATATCTGAAATCTTAGCAATAGTTTTTGTGCTGTACAGTCAGTAGTGGTACCTAAGAACAGGAGAAACACAAAGATGAAGCAAAACATTATTCACTGTATATTTCAATAGGGTGAGCATCATCTCCCAATGATCATTACAAGGTGCCAGAAGAGGTTCTCCCTGTCTACTCCATCTACATTCTATGATTTCCCAAGTACCTTTGTGTCTAAATATATGCTTAATTGTCATGTTAAGGTAAGTACCTTACATTTGTGTGGAAGTCTAGAATTATACACTTGTACTCCTTCAGATACAATGCGTGAAATCATATACTTATCTCCAGTAATTGATAATACAATTGGCAGTTTACTGCTATATTTTTCCCAATTCCATTGCAAACCTCAGTGCTGTTTTCTACTAAAATAAGGAAATAACAGATTTTATCCAAGAGGGCAAGCAGAGCATTGCCAAATAAAGAGCTGAGGCAAATAAATTCTCCTTTTAGAGGTTAATTGATGTAGAGAACCCCAAAATTTCACCTGCTCTTTTCCTGCCTTTCTCTGTTATCAAGAAATAACAAAACCAAACACATACCTGATTTCTGAGCTGTCTTAAAATGACAGGGAACATCTGAAACAGTGATACCTTAGAGACACCACAGGTCAAAACATTTCCAAATCCATCTTTCAGTCATCTTTAGTCAACCAGAAATCCAGTTCTTCCCCATAGTAGTTAGGGCTACAAAAATCTTAAATACTATCAGGTTCTTATGAGCTCTCTGTTTTCTCAGTGTTGTCGCATGGATCTGTTCAGTTTGAGCTAATTTCCATATACACATTCTATAGCTTTTATCAAAAACACCTGTTCATCTTGACATTCCCTTAATGCTATTACATGTGTCTCCCTCCAAGTGTCAGTTTGATAGCAAAACTGCATCAGTGTCAGTTCAAATGTATCCTTTCATTTCCTATGCACTGCTTCAGTAACTTCAGAGTACCTAAAAATAATGCAGCTGGGTTTGAAGCACAATGGTCTTCATAACTGAGTATTTAGGAGAAGAAGAAGTCATTCAGCTCATCTTTTTGCTTGCCATTGCCTTCCATCATCACAGGGATAGTGAATTATCTCTACCATGCAGCCATACATTCATTTCCAGTTTCCAGCCTAGTTATACACACGTACATGATATACCAAATGTGGAAGTTAAAACATGAGTGAATTTACCTAAATTACATTTCACAGCCAATTGGAAGGCATCCAAACTGAATCATTTAGTGCAAATTCATTTTCAGGGTAACAGTTGTGGCCTCTAGGTTTGTCTGTATCTGCATAAACTCAAAATGAATATAAATGTATGCAGGAGGGAATTAATGTTCTCATGCACCAAAGGTTCTCCAAGGTTGAATACTTGATAAATAAGCCTGTCATGATCTTTACCATTTTAATACAGCAATACCCAAAATACAAAACTGTATCTCCAGATACTGTTCTTTTTCAAAGGTCAATTATTTTTTTAGCTCTTTTTAGTACTGCTTTTTCTTTCCTTTTCCTTTACAGAGCCTCTCTATTAGATAAACTAGAATTTTCCTGAGATGTAAAGAATTATTGCCAAAATATTTTCACCAAACCACATCTGTGATCATTGTGGCAGAGCTGGTAACACCTTCACATTGATTATAGACTTTATCGAAGCCCCATTAGTTTTACCCAATATCACTGTGTCCTCCCTAGTGCACATGAAGTCTCAGATGGAATTCTTACTGCTATTCATTTCTGCCATCAACCTAACTTTTTTTTTTTCTTAGAGAGGGGATATAGTGTTTCTGTGCCAGCTAGTGAGAAACTTTCCTTTCCTCCTACATTCAGTTCCCTCCTAACTTATCACTCCTTTCTGAAAGGCTCCAGATAATAGTGGAAACAAAATATTACTTGTACTTATCATCCTAGAAGTAGACCCCTACAGGTTCACACACAAATATCCTCTGGATACCTGCATTGCAGTCTATGGAATATTTCTGTACCTTCTGATAACTTTGCCACTCTTCTAAATGAAATATCCATGTTCAGTTGGATTGCTTGAAATCAGTTCCAAGATGAAATGACACATTACTGTAAAAACCTGTTAATTCTGTAAAGAGAGATATAATATGTTAGACAAAGTATTCGCTGTTTGTCTTTCCTTCTCAGATATGCTTTTACATGGACTCTTGATGACAAGGAAAAGACAGGGACAGATCCCTAAACAGGAGACAAAGAAGATATTACCTCTTGGGTGGCTTTATTGAGGACATGGATACTGTTTATATACTACCAGTCTGAGAAAATATCCCTTGCTTCACTGAGCCATGAGAGAGCATAGTCTGCCTTTCTGATCCACGAAGTTACATCTACAACTCAGAAATCACAGCTTCAGTGTCCTAGAAGATGCATTCTTATGAAATAAATTTTTATTTATATAAAAAGAACACGTGTAATTTATTTTTTTTAATAAGTCAAGTCTCCTGAAAGAATTTGGCAGGGAACTGTTATTCTAATACTTTGGCTGTCTTTGCAAGATGATCGTGTTGATAATTTAAAATGTCATAGGATGTTTGCAGGAACAATAGAGCAGATTCTTGAACTGGTGTAAATTGGCACAACTCCACAAACATCAAAGAAGCAATGCCAGTTTACACCAACCCATCAATGTTCACAAATTAAAAAGATGTTTTGTGGTTTACTACATGTCAGAAAACTTGTAGTGCAACTCAAGCCTTCATAATCTATGCTGTGAAACTATTTGATTTTTAATAGATCTGAAAAATCAAACTTTCTCATCAGAATACTGACCTCAAATAGATCTTGAACGTCAAAGTTAAAACCCACATCTTTACTGCTTCAGAGACTGAATGTGCAAAAGAGGCTAATGGCTGGATATCCTGAACCACAGGCCAGATTTGTTACAAACACATGTGAACACTAAATGAAAACACAATACTTTTCAACACTTTGATCATGAGAATGTACCTTTAAAATTATTCTGGGTAAAGTTTAAATAAAGTTTTGTTCTGAATGAGCTACCTCTCCTCTGGCTTTAAAGCATTCCCTTAAGATGCACATCTTGGGTTTTGGAGTAAAGATTCCATCATTCTTTTCCAAGAGCATATGAACACTAATTGGCAATAGCAATATTTTTACTTGTTCTGGAGAGTTTTTTTCAATTTCTTTTCTGGCTCAAAGAAAATTAACAGCTTTTAAAAATAATATATGTGTATACACATACACTCAACATAATATCTATATGTTTTAAATAAAAATGACATAAAGAGAAACTATGAAGAGGGAGTTTTTCTAGTATTAATCATACCTGAAATCCAAGATGATTTTACACAGAAATAATAATGACACTTAAGAAAAAAAGTCAACTGTCAACAAAAGGTCCGAAATCATTTGACAAACATCCTGTGAGCTTCATAACACTCCTCTGAGACAATTGCATATGATTAGACCCATTGCTGGGTCTGATTGTTGGATTCAGACCTATTCACTTCCTTGCATTTGGCAGCATTACAAATAGAACTAGCAACAAATAATTCATAGCATTTCCAACAGCAAAGAGGAGTGGTAAGTAGGACAGGAAGGACACCAAGGGAGGTGACAGGAAAGCAAGAGCGTGAGTTAGAAAAGGGGGCACAGCAGTTCTGTTTAAGGCACAAGAACAGGAAAGGGGAGTGTATGTCCATCCAGCAAGGCAGATTCTCTTAACTTGCTGAAGCTCAGAATCATTTCTTCTTCTTCTAAGCTCCTGCCCTCCTAATTCTTAACAAAAAAAAAACTTTCTATTTTCCACTCTGGCTTTACATGTCCAGACATTATGACTGCAACTCCTTTCTCATTTCCCTTTCCACATTTTGATTCATGACTGATAACTACTGCAGACCCTCTGTAGACCACTTGCAGCTAGTTGAGCTGGAAGCCTCATCCAGTTTCTTGCTGTTTTGTTTGGGGCTATTTTTTTGTTTGTTTTTTTCTTTCATTTTACAGAAAAAAAAAAACTATCTTGTTTTAGTAGGGATTACAAAAAACATGAATTGCACACACCAAAAATCCATTTGTCTCAAAAGTTAATGTCAGAGAAGTAGACACATTTAGTAAAACACAGAGCACAGCAGGCCAAAAGAAGAATCTTGGATCAGCATAACCATTATCTTTAGCAGACCATTTTCATCATTGCTATACGGAGTGAGATAAAGACGCTATTGAGTTTTCATTTCCTTCAATGTATATATTATTATAGAAAGCTGTGCAGAAGTTGCTTTCATATTAATCCATCATATGTTGGCTTCCACAACATTTCAAAACATTCCAACTAAAAAAAAACTTGCTACTATGTCAGTTTGTTGTAGACTCTCTAATATACTACTCAAAAGACTTTCTAAGCGTAGACTTCCATTAACCCTGATATAAGCAAAGAAAGGAAAATCTGTTCCTCATCCCTTTTCCTGTCTGCAAGAGGTAGAAAATCACACCCATAAATTTACAGCCGAATGGAAGTCACACTCCATAGCTCTAGCTATAGTGCTCTCTAAATCAAAAGAAATTGGGTTTATAATTGAGTACTTGCAAAAAAAAACAGCAGCCTGCTTGGCACTAAAGAAAAAACTAAAAACTGAAGTAGTCTTCTGGAATCGCCCACCACAAGAGATAACAGGTAGCAACATGGATAAGAGCCTGCAGAACACTGCTACACAAAGCCCCAAGGTCTGCCACAACTAAGTGAACAGTGTAGATGACACTTTTTGATGTGGGTTAGACAGAAGACAGTTCATTTTCTTTCTTAAAGCAATTGAGCTCAAGATGTGCCAAAGAACTGTCAGAGCTAGTAGCTCTGGTAATGTGCTTTAATGGAAAACTATCATATTTACGGACAGTAATAGAAAAAAAGTCTGTATAGAAAAGACTTCTTTATAATAACCACCAAATACAGTTTGCCATAGTAATTTATGCCACTGTGAATACTATTTTTCCTTATAAATGTTTCTTTCTTCTGTTTTGCTTTAAAATATATTTGCAGTGAAAGAAAAGGGCAAGAAAAGCTCTTAGCTTTCAGTTGAATAAAAAGTAGTTCCTAACAGACTAATGAACAAGGACAACAAAAATGAAGGCTATTATCACAGCCACAGCAGCTAAAATGTATCTGCCGGATCTATCGAGAATATTTGGTCGATGATACATATATTGTGCAGGGGTCTCAAAGTGCAGGTATTACTAAAAGATGTATATTTCCTGTTGGAATATATGAAACCATGTGAATTAATTATATCCAGCAAGACCTTGCAATAAATTAGTAACATATTTTAAACACTCATTTACATTGTCCTTCTTCCCTTGGAGGAAACTCATTGTGTTTAGCTGAGGAAAACATCTGAGATGCCAAGAATAACAGTGATTTATGGTTTCACAGTAGAAGTCAAATACTCCTCTGAAACTTGAATGAAGAAATAATGCACAAACACTGTTAATATATTCCAGAGATAGCATTCAGCTTGGTCCTGAATGTGGAAGTTGTTTCTTGTCAGTGGATCCTTGTTCAACCCACAGTACTCTGCAGACCTGTGGACTTAAATACTGGAATACCTATTTTTCTTTTAGACTGCTTTTCATTTCATCTTATGTGGCAAATGCAGCAGAGAAACATCCTACACATTTCTGCACTGTCTAGTGCAATGGAAGGAGCATCAGGCCTGACTGGATCACTTGACTTCTAGTGCTACTTTAATACAAAATAATTGAAAACATGTCTTGGCAGGTCACTATTAAATATGTATTTGGCTATTGCCTTAGTCCCATGTTGCATTTAATGCTTTTATTCATAGGTTCTGGTTTCTATTATATTTTCCATTATTGACTATTGACCAAATATGAGTTGCAACACTTTCAACAGGATCCTTGCTGTTCAACCCTTCCATTCAACAAGGCTGCCTGCTGCAGGTAATGATCTGGCAGTGCTCAGGGCCCACCAGCCAGACCATGCCACCATGCTGGCCACACCACACTACCACACCATGCTGCCATGTCATGCAATGCTCCCCCATGCAACACTAACCCTGAGCCCCTCTGAAAGGAGGGTCATACACTCCTCTACACACACCAACCCTGCCTGCTGGCCTTGCCTCTACATCCCCAGAGGGGTCATGGGACATGGCAGCAAGCCCAAGCTTCTGTCATCCCAGCTTGGAGACTAGGGTGTAGCAAAGACTAATGCCAAATTTCTCCAGGCGTGTTGGACACATAGCACAGTAAATCTCTGAAACAACATGCAGTGAGTCACTTGGCACTTGGATTACATCGGCCCAGCCAGGTCTCAGTGCACCCGCAGTGTCCCACCTGTAACTGCAGAGGTGTGGAAGAGCTTAAAACAGGGGTATTTTGTAACTGGGGGGACAAGAAGTGACTGTGCTCACCACGTGCTCTCACAGCAGTTACTGGAGGTTGTAAAGAGAATTGCAGTGCCCAGTCTTGCTCAGAATTTTCCCAGGCCCCTTTCCATGGAGAAGGCAGGACTGGACTCAGCCACAAAGCTCCTCAAAAGCTGTTCCTCCAAATCAGTTCTGCCATTACTCAGAGTTCTTGATTTTATGTCCAAGTAATTCAGTCAAGTGTCCTTTGGATTTTTTTACACAGGGGCTTTGATTTAATTTCCTTTCATTTTTTTTAATTTTTTTTCTCCATTTCCATGCTTCTTTTTTCATTCACAAGGTAGATAAAAGCTTTCTATTACATACTTAAGAAATCTCAAGAAAATGTTTCTTACTAAGGAGCTCTACATTTCTGTCCTAGTTATCAGACAACACTGACAGAAAATACAGCTTCAGTCTCATAATACTCTGAATTATGAAATATTAGTATAAGTAGAAATAGTTGAAGTTCCTTCTAAAAAAGCTCCCCAGGTTCTTGCTCTGTGTCTCTCATTCTTGGCCATGATGTGACCTTGGATTTGGGAAGCCTTGCTATGCAACAGATAGGAAGAGTGAGATTATGTAGATTGGGATGGTCTCACACCTAAATCTTCATCTTTGACATTTACATGTTATACAAGATAGCTATTTCTCTTTTGTTTGTTCATTTTAATTTTTTTTTTTGCCTGTCTCACATTCAGCAGTTTATATTGGAACCGCTTTAGTTTTAGATAATTTAATAGACTTTAGATAATATAATAGATATTGTATGTTCTTGGCTAACTATGTTCACTGTAATCTATAAAATATATTGTAGTTAATAGAAACAAATTCTTGTTCTATTCTTTAAACCTTTCTGAAGAAAAGTTGGACCTACTTTGAAAGCTGCATGTCTCTAGAGTGTGGAGTGAGAAAAGCTGAGGAAAGTAGCTCCAGGATGATCACTGTAACAGCTCCTTTCTGAGAAAACTTGTATAAAACTTAAGAAAATATGAGACACTTTAATCTATAACAGGCAACAGTAGTCTCAGATCCTAAACTGGTGATGTATTGCTATAGGACTGTAAACAAAACAGCTATCCAGAGCAGAGGGAAGACCTGGAAGTCAAAGTTCTGGCTGTAGACTTCATGATGTCTCTTCTTTCTCCCAGTGTGAAATACCTGCGTTTACATCAACTGATAAATTCCCTGGAGTTCATCTGGAGTGGAAAATCTGTCAGTGCTGAGGTTCTGTTTAAAAATTGATATAGAACTTATGAGTACAATGCAGCTTTTTTATTACAATTTTCTCTTTAAAACTAGTCTTAAATTGATAATACCAGAAAGGCAATAAAATCCATAATCCTTACCAGAGGACTATCTACCTAAATCTACTGACACTGCAGTACATGTTTTCAGTCTCCAGGGAACCACTTCAGGATTGAGAGGTAAGAAATAATGGGTGTTGCATACAACATGATTTCACCATATATCACCAATTGCTTCATAAGGTTGTTTTTCCCTATTTTTTTCATCCTGTGTAATTCACACACTCAGTAACCAGCCACCTTTCTCTGTGTGGGGTTTTGGGATTTTGGGGTTTTTTTTTGCTTGGTTAGTTTTCTTTTTAACTCTTTTGATGTTTATTGGACTTTGACCTTTGTGATCAGAGTTACTTAATTGCTCAGCAGCCCAGTTAGTAGTCACAAGGCACAGGGCATGCCCCTCTGCTGTGGGTACAGATACACTCATCCTGGAAAATTTTGCATGAGAATCAATACAAAATGCTCTGCTAAGCCACTTCAACTTCTGCCTTGGCACAGATGGAGATCAAAGCCTCCTGACATGTTTTGCAGCTTAACATGGTTCCCCTGCTTCCAAATCTGAATTAGCATTGCATTAATTGTACTTTGTTGCATGTGGTTTTATTTGATCAGGTGTCTGCTCCACTTCCCATCTGACATAATGAGATTTTCCCACACCCCCTTGAGTTTCCAGTTGTGGGTCTGTTATCCTTAAAATAGGTCTATGCATCCAGAAATACAAATGTGGTTTAGATTAATCTTCCAATGCATGACTGTGTTGCTGTTGAATGAGCTAGGGTGTCTGTTACAGATACCCTGCTATTCTTAAACTTTATTTTGTTTCTTGCATAGTAGGGGCTTAGTAGCTTGAAGAGATGATATAGATCTAGCAAAGAAGCTATTTATATTACAATAGTCTCTCACAAAATTTTGATCACACTAGAACTGCAAATTGAGTTTATATTGGTTTATCCATTTCTGTCTTGTAGGTACACCTGTTTTAATCTAGCTCTAGAAGCCACCAAATACGATTTACTGTATTGTAGAACCATGGTCTCAGTTTTACCAACTTGCATCACCTAGCAATTTCCTTCTCTGGAAAGTCTCTGAGCACTAGTAAAAGACAATTTATGTTTCACAGAAATCTTTGAAAGATGTGATGTATCCATATACTGTGCCAGCTCATCAGGTGTTGTGAATCCATTAAAAACAAGGCAGCTGGCCCCAGCTTACTCCTGATGAGGATCTGACTCCATGTATCACACCCTTTCACAAACCAGCACTGTTCCCGTTCTCTTTCTGTTAAAAGTTTCTGTCAAGGGAACAATAATATCAAAACCTATTATCCACATTCAAGAAAAAATTCTATTACAGAACTGAAAACAACTCAATAGTTTAAACAACTAAAGGATCAGTAATGTTTTCCAGAAAGCACAAGTTGTCATTAATTCAGTGCAATGAAATAAGCTCATTCTTTTAAATGGCATATTAGCTGCTTTTTTGAATGAGCTGTAAGTTTATTCTCTCATTTTCATCCACCATGGTGTCACTTCAGGACAAAGACAAGTTTGTACAGATGTCCTACCTCTTCATCCTCTTCATTTTTATACTGTTAACTGCTTTGGTTTTCTTTTTTAACCCCTACCTGTCTTTGAATTATCTGGAATTTTAATGCTTGAGAACAATTACAAGATCCTGTTAACTTTCTTCCTCCAAGGGACCAATGCATACTTTCCAATGTTGGGCCTTTATTTTTTCCCTTAAGAATATTTAGCAATTATTGTTATAAAACCTCTCTATATATTAAATAGATTGTATCATAGCTATGAAATATATCCTAACATGTTTCATGTGACAGTGAGATTTATAACAATGGGGTTAGTAAGTGGCATGATCACTTCAACTTAATGGATTGTTTATGATGGAGAGGATGCTACTTTACTTGCAAATTACCCAATTTGTTTCTTGTCTTCTATAAGGCCAACCTTATTTTAACGGTGTGCAGGACTCCTGCAATGTGGGTGTCTGGCGACTACATTACTGTTAGTATCTGTGTATTCATTATCCCATCAGCTCTCCTATTAGCTGTGTACACACCTACAAAACATAACAATTCTATCTCTGATGGGCCATTAAAGTTTTAAATGGTTGGTTATGTTCACAGGATTGTTCAAATCAATAGAACCAGCTATTCAGCTTAATGGGGATAAATAAGACCATTAAAATCAGAGGCAGATGAGCAAATGCTATTGTTCATGAGTACATATTTTCAGATAGGAGCATCTAAGAATTTAAAAGCAGGATTGCCAATATACCTTTAGCCAGAATATTCTGTAAATCCATGTAGTATTATTTCATTTATTGGAAAGCTGTGACTTTTATTAGCATCTTTTCTACAAACATTTCTGTTTTCTGCTGTGAAACAAATCTGTTTTCTTAAAATCACCACCATTTCCTACTGCAAGCATTGTTTTATTTAAACATCATACGGGTCTTGACAATACCAAGAATCCCACTTCAAAATCCTGTTTTATTTCAAAGGTAATGTAGCAGAAAGACTTGCTCTGGAGAGTTCTGATACTGTAACACAGCAGCCAGCTTTCCTATTCGTGACTCTTTTCTTAACCAGCTTTTTTAACATCATGAGTCTTTTTATCTCCGTTTTAACTTTATAACACTTCTTTGTGCTACCAGGATAATTCTACGGCTTTAGTCATGGCTTATAAAAGTTTGGAATTCCACCATTCTTGGCCATTCTTGCATATGCAAAAAAATAATTTAGTCTGACTCATAATTCACAAAAATGACAAGGAATTATGACCTTGTGCAAGCTTTCACCAGTTGATATCCATTTCTTTTTAAATCATGAAGCATTCCTTACAGACTTTTCTCTTAGGTGTGTGCCTTTAATAAGACTGTTTCTAGCCCAGGCAAAAGCAGTCAGGGCTCTGTTTATTTGTGTCCATGGGTCTGCTGTTTTCTCCTAAGGAGAAGTTCCATGAAAACTTTAAAATGAAAAAGAAACCAACCAACCAAACAAAAAACAACAACAACAATCAACAAACAAAACTAAACAAAAACCCAAAACTTCTATAGGAAACACTTTTTTCCCCCCTAATTTCAGAAAGAGAGTTTGTATATAGAATAATCTCTGTAACTGCTGGTGGGTCAGCTTTCAAGCAAAGTTTCCCATTTTGGTTGGTGGTCTTACTCCCTAGATCTCAGCATCCATCCAAGAAGGATCAAACATTTGTCAAGGTCTAAGCTCTCCTCTTCTGTATGATACTCTTCACTTGACTTAGCCAGACTTTGAGACATTGAAAGAAAACTTGCTCATGGTATCGGGGGAAGGAGAGGACTAGCCTGCATTTTAGAATTACCTTTCAAGTTGTATCTTCACAAGAATTTCAGGGCTGGAATGATTCAGACCTGGCATCCTGACAGCCCATAATGCCCATCTGAGCAAACCACATTGATTTATTACTGTTAACTTTTAAAAAATTGCTTCCTTTTACTGAATAGTTCCTAATCTTTGCAAACTAAAAAAAAAAAAAATAGGAACATGGCACACTTAACTTCCTCCTGCTAGAGTAATTTTTCTGTTTATTGGTATAAGCTTTCAAGTGACAGTACTAAAGAGCTGTAATGATCTGTACTGAAGACACTTAGCTAAGGGCTCATTAACAGCTGAGATGAGCTGTAAAAGAAACACGTAAAATGTCAAGCTAATTTAAAAAATCACACTGCACTGGGGAATGAGCAATTAAACAATAACACACAGCACAGGAAGGTCTGAAAATGAACATAGCAGAGCAATATCCACAGCTATCAATAGGAATCCAGCTCAGCTCTCACAGTGTGTCACAGTAAACGAAGTCCTGGAAATGTGAGAAGACAGACACGCAGATTCATGAAAACTCAGTAATGAAGGCCCATGCTTCGGGCTTACCACATAGAATGTGTAAGAGGGCACTCTGCCTTAGACAATACAGGATGCCAGCCTATATTCCTCAATGACAGGCCATCTGACAGATGTGTAAATGTAGAGCAAGGAAGTCTGTAAGCCATCGGAATATTACTGCCACCTCCATGGGGAAGCCTGTGACAGAGTGAAGGAGAACAACAAACACACAGTCTATAGATGAGCTCATTAAATGAATTCTGACTCAGGTACCTTGTATTTGCTCAGATTTTAAACACCTACCACAGCAGCTCTATGTAAATACCTATATTCCTTATACAAGCAAGGGACGCTTGAGATAAGTGACCCTGTGCCTGCTAAAGTTTTGATAAATAGGTGAGTCAAAAAGGATGCCACACCACATGTTTTTCACTTTCGCACTTTGACTGTCCATCATAAAGCTCTAATTGTTTTCCAAAAGAACCAGAAATATGACAGAGAGACTGGGAATTACAGAACTACTGAAAAGCTAGATGTAAAAGTACCAATACTTGGTCACAGAATCACAGGACGTTAGGAGTTGGAAGGGACCTCAAAAAAAATCATCTAGTCCAACCCCCTACCTGAGCAGGATCACCTAGATTAAATCACAGAGGAACACATCCAGATTGGTCTTGAATATCTCCAGAGAAGAAGACTCCACAACCTCTCTGGTCAGCCTGTGCTAGTACTCTGTCACCCTCACAGTGAAAAAGTTCTTCCTTATATTCAGATGGAACTTCCTATGTTCCAGTTTGGACCCATTGTCCCTTGTCTTATCTCTTTTTTATTTCACCGCTGAATTGCTCATTTGAATGAGCTGCTTCATAGATGTTCTGAAGCATTATTTTAATCATCACAAAATGTTTTGAAAATTCAAAAACTTAAAAATGCAGCTGATGTTCTTGGAAGTTCCACCAAAAGCTTGGATACCAATCGTATTTTTTCAGGTTCCTGTTGCTTTTTCCACCCTAATTCACTTAAAGAGAATGGTTATGGACTTCCATTGAGCAACTGAAAAATTAGAATGTACATTATCAGGCTTCTTGTTAACCAATAAGAGATCATTCATCTGCTGCTGAAATATTAAAAACTGTGCAGGTAAATTTTCCTGTGATTTAAAGAGTAGTCAAATTTATAAAAATGCAATATGAGTATTAAAGTTTTCATGTTTTGCTCATTTTTCACTGTTTATTTGGAGGTTGTTTGGGCTTTTATTTCCAATATTTCTTTAGTCAGAAGAAGCAACTACTTGGAAGGGTAGTTTGGATGTTTTTCAATTTCCATTTAAGAAAGAAGTAACTAAAACATACAAGCAGCATTCAAAGTCCTCAATCCACTGTCATGCCTGTGCTTTGAGTGAAACTGACAATTTTGACATCAAGGGGCTGAAACCTCATGTGTAAACTGAAACCATATTCTAAACTCACTTGAGAAAAACTAATGGATACTGTGATGTGATACTGTAGCCATCAATAAAAATTTCTGCTGAATATGACAGAAAAGGCAGAAGAGATCAGATAATGAAGACAGGATGACAGAAGACAAATCCACCAAAAGAAATCAGCTTTAAAAACCAAGTATGAACATGGAATTGGATCACTGAGGACAGCAAAGGAGTTCACCTCCTACGTTACTTCTAGTCATATTGATTCCACACAGCTGGAGAGAGATCAGGTAGTTATGGCAGTTCTTTATGTACATGTCTGTTCACGTACCAGGAACATGTAGTCGCTTAATACAATATTGGTAGTGGAAAGGGGGTAAGATCATTATCCTTACTAAAAATGAAGCCAGGCCTGTGAAGACATGTTTCCTTTTTTAGTTCAAGGATGGATTGGACATTTTTGGAAAGCCAATATTCTCAAACAAGGAAAACAATAATGATATGTCAGCTGTTCTAAGAAAAATGATTCTGACAAAAAAGAGTTTCGGTCATGGAAAATAGTTTTGAAACCAGATTCTGTTGTTAGATATATTAAGGGGTTTGTTTTTTTCACTTCTTTCTTTGACGGCAATGTGGAAACTCTAAACCAGAATTCAAACTGAAAAAATGAGATACAAAAATAAATATTGGTGCTGCTGAAGGAAGACATTTTTGAAGTAGTTGTATGGCTCAGGCTGACAAAAGCTCATCTTGAGCCCATTCTTAAGCAGTTACAACACATGGGATACATTTGAGATTTCTTCATAAAGTACCACCAGCATGTTAAAGTGCACTCCAAGTTTGAGTCAACCCAAAAGCTTTTCCTTTTATGAGCTTCCTGCCAGTTAAAATAATATGTGCTACCACACACACACACACATCTATACACTGTAATGTATATGACACTGTGTTTATGTGTTAAAGCATGCTTTGCTTAAATTCCTTTAGTATTTTAATTCACACTTTTAAAGTTCTTTGGTTTAGAGTGGAGGTACCCTGGTGGTATATAAAGTTTGCTTTACTCATCAATTTACTGTCTACTTTCATAGAATAAAAGTATAATATTGTCTTTGAGGCACCACATGGCAAAGCGCAAGTTGCCTTCATTTTCTGGCTCTGCCATTGACTTCATGTATAACACTTGGCAGACTATTGAATCCATTTGCTTTGTGAAATGGGAAAAAGACTTTTCTGTAACAGGAGAAGCATCCAAAGGAATGAGACAAGACCACATACTGAAAAATAAAACAAATTTTGAAGGCAGCATGTGGTTTTACACAGTAGCATCTCTCTGCCCCAGTGGTGCTGACATGTCTTCGCACCCACCAGAGGAACAATTTGTTGCAACCCCTTCCTCACTCTCAAACAATTCTCCAGTTGGTGGGAGTGAGACAAAAGTCCATTAGGGCTCTATGTTCCTTGAGTTTTATCTGATTTACCTACATAGACTACAAGGCCCAGGCCATCACAACCACTTTCTTAGATGCTGATTTCTGTGAGAACTAGGCACAAAAACTTAAGTCTCTAAGTCCTTAGCATATGGTCATAGCTTCACCACATGTCTTTATGGTTCATAAAACATTATGATTGTAAAGCAATACTGGAATAGGAGAGAAATAAAGAAGCAAACTTTATAATCAGACTAATGTAAATGTCAACCTCACTGGCGACAAGTAGGATAAAATTCTCAGAAAATGAGGGTTGGCTTAATTTTTCCCTTGTTTCTTTATTTCCTCAGTAAATACAATGCTGTTGCTGTGTAATTTGAATGTAGTTTAACAAATTAAAAGTTATGTCTAGCACACTGCACCACTGAATACCCCTCCCCTCTTTTTACATTTCTGTTATGAATCAATGTACAAAAGCATAGGAGGTTCCATGTGAATGTAGCAAAAAGCTTTTTCCCTGTGAGGGTTACAGAGCACTGACTGGAACAGGCTGCCCAAAGAGGTTGTGGAGTATCCTTCTCAGGAGACATTCAAGACCAATCTGGACACAGTCCTGTGTGATTTAATCCAGGTGATCCTGCTTGGGCTGGGGAGGGGGGTGAACTAGATGACCTTTCAAGGTCCCTTCCAACTCCTGACATTCTGTGAGTCTGTGAATATATATTACACTGAATGTCTTGCACTTAAGCATACTGAGGTGTGCTTTACTAATATCTGATTTTAGCTTCATTAATGTTCTAGTATCACTGAGGCAATCTGAGAAGTAACAGGTCTTTTAGGTGATGATAGAAGAGAAATATTTAAGCAAAGGAAAATACATCTTAATTGAAACAAGTATATTTCCTAATTCTGGATTTAGTATTCCAGCACTGTTAGAGCCAAATACTGAACCAGGGCACACACTGGATCATGCTGACAATGAATAATCTAGAGAACAAGCTTCACTTTTGTGATAATTTTTTTTTTTTGCACACTGTGCCTTGCTGTTGCTGTCCTGTTTTAAACCTGATTCATTTTGCAACATTCATAGGGGAAGTCACTAAATGCACTGGGATAGCAGTGGAGGTCACAGTGTCAGAGCCAGTTATCAGCATACTGTCTAGGAAAAGCTGACATGCCTCCTGTGTCCTGTTTAAGATACTGAAGTAATGAGTACCTGTGAGAGTGGGATATAGGCAGCACTCCCAGTGCAGGGTCAGAGCAAAGGTTGTTCTGGTTTGCTGTCACGACCCCTACAGTGGGTAAAAGCAGAAGCTTTGAGAAGAGGGCAAGTGAAAGAGATGCTTTCCTAGGTGATCTCCTGGCCTGTCTGTGTTATGTTTCTTTAGGAAGGAGACGCAGGTGGACACAGAGGGAAGGAGAAATTGCTCTTTCACAAGAGTTGCATTGCCTGCTTTGGGAAGGGAAGCAAGAGGAGTGAGGAGACAAAAAGCTTGCAGTTGCAGCTGTGTGTGAAGGAAAGGAAAATAAAGAAAAGAAGGGGAATGAGTAGCTGCAGTGAGAAGAAGCCTGCTGCTCATGGAGTGGTGCAGGCAGTAAGAGCAGGCAACAGAACAGGTTTATTTCATTCAGTGACTTTGTCATAGCAAACTCTACCCAGGCCCTTCTGGTGCCCAAAGGCTTTCTTTGTGTTTTTCTTCTGCTCTAGGGACTGGCTGAATGTTCCTTGGCCTGTTCCCTGGCCAGACCAGACCAGAGGAGACTGGTAAGAGTTTGTTGAGACTCAAAAAGTCACTGAGTGAATTAAAAACAAGACTGGAAGTAGGGATTTGCTTGCAGAGTATTTAAGGGGAGAGCTAGCTATAAGCACTTCCTATTTCTGTTTCATCTGTCCTAATCACTATAAGTTTTGTCTATTTACAAAGCTAATTATCCTATTAGATATTATAGTGAAAAATGGCTTTTTATTCATCTTAATTGAAGGTTGTTGTAAAGAGAAGGTATACATGGATCTAACACAAAGCTCTGGCCAACTTGTCCCACTCCACATTCATTTTGGATTTTTATCTCAAGTTTTTCTCTTCAGTTTGCTACCAAGTCTCGTATAACAATTTGTGATAGTGCATTCAGCTGTATTATCACTGAAATATTGCCGTATATTATAGTTGCTGTACAGGTCTCACTTGGTAGTAAAAGACAAACAAAACACAGTACTGGATTCTGCTTAGTTGCACCAGTGAACTTAAACACATCATTTAGTGGATCAGAGCAAGACTTTATCAACTTTTCAAATGCCAAAAGATGTTCACTGCAATGCTGAGGCCTTGAATATGCTTGCCTGCATTCTGATATAGATGGCTTAAGAAGTATTGAGTCCTCTGCAGCTGTCAGCTGTCCCTTACCCCCTGCTAAAGGAGTACTCACTAGTGCCTATCAGGGAAGATTCTCTTTTAACATTTTCCCTGTTGAGTGAACCCATTTTTCCACAGCAGCTGCAGTTCTGAAGGTACACTCTCATGACAGGTTTGTCAATAACTCTTCTGTGCTCTTGGTTCTTCACGCTTCGGGAAACATAAGCATTTCCAAATTACCAGTATTCTATTTAAAAACTATACTAGCTTGAGAATGAAGCAGGAAGTTTGTTCTAATGAAGGAAGATGTTTGTTCTTGTTATTTGGTTTCAAACTAATTGATAGCATAAATATGTTTAGAGACTTTTCTATTCTAGATTACTTATAACAGTAACAGTTCTTCCTTGAGGAAGGTGGGCAACACATTCCCATTTCTCCTAAAAAATTCAGATCTTCTCTGCCTTTTTGTTTGTCCTCATATGGTTTTATTTTCACAATGAATTTTCTACAAATGCACCTAATAAAGGCCTTAATCACTGCCTGGAATCCTGTAACCTTCTAGGTGGTGTATTGTGTTTGTGTGGCAAGGTTTCGGTAATGAGAGGGCTGCAGGGGTGGCTTCTGTGAGAGGCTGCCAGAAGCTTTCACCATATCCAACAGAACCCCTGGCAGCTGGCTCCAAGACAGGCCCACCACTGGCCAAAGCTGAGTCCATCAGCAGTTGTATGGTCACTGGGATAATGTATTTAAGAAGGTGAAACGTAAAAACTGTGCAACAGCAATGGCAGCCAGAGGAGTGAGAAGATGTGAGAGAAACAACTCATCAGACACCAAGGTCAGTGAAGTAGGTGGTAGAGAAGGTGGTCCAGGCTGCCTTCCTGCAGCCCATGGAGATTAATGCTGGATCACATATCCACTTGTAGCAGTGGTGGACCCCACACTGGAACAGTCCTGAACCTGAAGGGGGCTTTAACCCTGTGGGAAGGCCATGCTGGACCAAGCTCCTGACAGGATCTGTTGGCCCATGGAGACAGGAGTCCATGCCAGAGCAGGTTTGCTGACAGGACTTGGTTCCTTCTTCTGGGGAGACATTTCTTCTCACTTAGTCTTTTCGCTCCCCCTTCCCTTCTGCCATCTATTGTAATCTGTTCTACAGATTACACTTTTCTCCCCGTAACTTCTATTTCTCTAGTCTCTTTCTCACTCAGGATGTAACAGTGCAAAGCGCAGTTTAGGACATGCTTTAGTCTTGAACTTTTCCCTTCCTCCCCCCAAATAAATCAGAAGACTAGTAACAGAAAAATTTGTCTTCCCTCCTTCCCCAGAAAACAAACAGCTCCTTTGTATCTAAGATGGGTCTGTGCTATTGTCACAGAATTTCCTGATAACTCGTTCTTGACTGAAGACAAACTATACTACAGGCCTGCTTTAATTGCCTAAACATAGACATCTAGAGCTGGTTTAGACACCATAGGAGCCTTGGCCTTCTGCTACCGACTGCCCAGAAGGCCAAGGTTTCTCAGAAGTTTTGTGTCATGCCTGTCAGCCCCATGATGATGTTTTGGATACTGTAGGGCACCTCAAATGGTACTGAGCTCCTATATTTAGGCAACTGGATCATTTCCCCAGGAGCACAATTGTTCTGGGATGAAATGAATCACTCTCTGGAAGACACGTCCTATCCATTGACTAAAGAGGAAACCTAAACCGTTTGTTTACATGTCTAACTTTCAGACAGCTAACCATGGGTGAGAATTTCACTCTGAAACTATGTCTGCCCAGAAAAATGATGAATGACTGTGGCAGATGCTTCCCATGGCTGGCTAATCTTTATCCAGGTAAGAGCAGCAGGAGAAGACAACATACAAAGAGGCTAGTTTGTGAAAGTACCTATGTCACTGAAGTAGATCTCCTGCAGACCTCAGACTGTGATGACTAGCATGTGCTAAAGCTGATAATGTTACATCTTAATAGCTGTGGTTACCCGTGCTAGTTTAGATTACATTAACCAAAGTATCATAGCAAATGGCACCTTTATTTTCCTTGTTGACCCACTGCAGTGGTTTAACCTTTTTTTCAGTGTAGTGCATTTTCTTTGAATGTCAGACAGTCATCTTTTTCTCCAGAGAAAATGTGGACATTTATAACTATCTTCCAACATATTTTTGCATTTGTTTTTTATTATACTGATTTGTTTTCCCAGTCTATCCACACCACTTTGCTTTGGTTCATTCCCTATTAAAACAGTCTCAAACCTGCAATAACATTCTCAAAGCATAGTTACTCAAAGGGTTTTACTACATGAGTCGACATAATTACCCTATCAATATGACAATTGTACACACAGATGTTTGGGATGATTATTGAGGAATTCTGTAGCAATTTTAAATAAGAGTGGTTGGTTTGTTTGTCAGTTTATTATGTCCTTCTTTTATTGCCACAATCGCATCTGCAAACAATAATCCTTCTATTTTGTCCTCTAAGCATTCAGTTATGGTTCATGAAAAGCTGCCATTTTATATCTCTTTTCCCACTGCTCCCATTTTATAAACCATGGCGTTATTTAGGCTGCCTTTACTGTGCCTTGATTTCACAAGTGCACCCCTGTAGTATACCCAATGGTGATTTCTCTAAAAACAGCTACTCCTCTTGCAAAAACGTGAAGTGTTATAACAGGAATTGAGTCAGAACTCTTCAATGCCATGTTTGTATGATTTTCATTTGCAAAAAGACTTGCAGCATTAGCAGAGTCACAGCCTCTGTACCAAGGCATAGAGGGGCAAAGTAGACAATCTGATCAGCGGGCTACACCACCAAAGCTGACAATGATAAGGGCAGGTGAGATGAATCCTGCTCCATCACAGGCAGAAGTGCTCATTTTCAGAGAAGTACAGATTCTTCCTTAATGACAACACCTGAGTGGAAATGATATAATTAAGGTATGTTTACACTACACACAGAGAAGTTATAATTTGCATAAAAATCTAAAGGTATTTGTGCAAAGACACAGAAAGCCTATGACCCAATGCTACTGTTTGTCAGACGTTAAGTTCAAATTATGTCTCAACTAATAAGCTGAAACTGAAAACAGATCAGAAATGTGGAATTACAGAGACAGGCCAAAATGAAGTTAGGCTGAGGCATTCTCTTTTGACTTGCTATTATTATTTGTTTAGTAAATTCTGAAGAAATTGCAGACTAACATCAATAGGAAAATATTCATGATTGACTGACAAAAATATGGTTGCGTTGATGGAAACTCTGACTTAACCTTATAAAATAACTAATTTCCAGAAGCAAGCACTCTCAGCTGACGCATACCTTCAATTTGTTGAAGCCCAGTTTACCCCCTACTGTCCCTGTACTCATTCTTCTTATTTAGGGCTTCTTGGAGAAGAAGACACAAAAAAAAAAAAAAAAAAGGCAACAAAAAAATAGCCCACAGATAAAACTGTATCTGTGACTGTTTAGCTTTGCTTGGGTACCTTTGTTATGTTAGTTTATAATGTTCAGTATCTGCTAAGTGAACCAGAACCCACAATTTGGAAGTGTTACTAACATTTAAGATGTTGTTGGCAGTACAATGGAAAGTGGTACTCCTTGAGTATCACTCGGGAATGGAAAGAAAAAAACAAAAGAACTGTCCGAGTTTTGTCCTGTCTTTGCTGAGAAGGTGCTGTGTTAGCCCAGCAATGGTTGCTGCCACTGTGCTCTGTAATGCAGTGAGACCAGCCACACTGTTTGTTTTATTGGGAAGCATAGAGAAAAACTGCCATGAAGTAAAAGGAATCACTGAAAACTGTGACAGTTAGAAGTGAAATGTACATGAAACAAAATTTAGTTTTAAGCTTTATTCATTATAATTCTTCCAGCACTCAAAGATGGATTCAATCAAAAAATAAGAAATGTAGTTGTTCTTCATGGGCTTATTTTAAATATGCACAGTAGTGTGCAAATAAGGGTTGGTCTTCCTTGGGAAGCCTTGAGGTGACTCCAGAGGTGGAATCTCCAGAACTGGGCTTGATAGAAAAGATTTCTATTAGCTGGCACTGCATACTGAAGGATACTTCCAAAGTATTTGTGTTTAAAATCACCCACAGAGCTTACAGAAATCTGACATACAGATCTAAGGTAGGTGAACATATTTTCTGAAAGAAGTGAGTGATCAAATGTTTGCTGTAACTTGACACCAGTCTTAGTCTAACAGCCTAGTTCAACTGCAGAAACACATCACAAACCCAAATCTAGGCTGATTCTGCAGACTAACAATGTTGGTACAGGCTATGCTAAAGTTTTTAGCTTTACCAAGTGTAGGAGGAAAGATAAAGATTTCTTTCCCCTCCCTTATGACTTCTTTCATATCCCTTGGAAAGAAATGAAGATATTTCTGGGGACTGACATTTAAACTGTTTTGTCTGTTCTCAGTAACCCTCTGAGAAGTTTATACCTGTATAATCTACTCAAATTAGTAGTTGGGTTTTGCTTTTTATTTTGGGGGGGCAGGGTAGAATTTCTTAATTGATATCTGCCAGCAACCCCTATTTTCAAATATATTTTGAACTTTGTGAGCAATTTATTTGAAGGAGGAATGCAAGACTACAAACTCCTACAAACTAAATGTGGGGTTAGGGAGAAAGACCCAAATTAGTGTCTGTTTCTGCTGAGGAAAGGCAGGCAGAACTAGTTCCATTTTGCCAAAGTTGTGTGGCCAGAGACTGTACACCAGCAAACAGACCAGATATAAATAGCTCTGTATGTTGTCTTTACCCAGAGAAGTGTCCCCAAGATAAAATTTGTCAGAAACTGAACTTCGTTAACATTGCTGCTTACGGAAAACCTTGCTGTTATAAAGTGAAAGATGAAAATTGGAGAATAGGGAAAGAATACCCCAATTTTATAATCTGGCTTCAGAATAATGGTCAAGTTATTAATTTAAAGCAGACATTCTGATCTTAATATAGAAGTTCACAGATATAGAAGGAAAAGGGAAACTTGGACTTGAAAAGTGGTGGAACTCTGTCCGATCATGTTGGGTCGGATGTGCATATGAAGATTTGGAAGGCGATCCATTGGATCTGCAGCATTGGTGTGGAAATCTCATAAAAAGATTCTCTTCTTGCTAGATTTCAAATGCTTTGTGTTTCTGGTATCAGCTGAACTGCAGAATTGCTGAGACATGAGCACAAAAATTAATGGACCATGGGAGAAGTTCAATTAACCACATTTAAGCTCTTTAAATGTTTATTTTTATCAACATTTCGGTTTTTTGAATGTCCTAGTTTACAGAATCAATTTTCCTGGAAATGAGGAAACTCAGCTACACACCAGTGCAACCCAGGTACCATGAGCTTGCATTGGAAGTAGAATTCCAACAAGTTTAATGGAACTGGGGTGTGGACACAATGTATTTCCACTATTTCAAACAAAGTACCAGGACCCTCTCTCAGGCAGCAGATTAATTATTCATTTGGGGACGACAAGTAAAATCCAATGAAACAATTGAAGCCAGCAAGTGGTTTTCTTCCGAGTCCAATGGGCTGGGAATCAAGCACATATTCCCACCCTCTTGGGCAGAGGAACTGCAAAGAGCTGCTTCAGCAACTTTAAAACTTTGTTCCGAATGCGAAACAAGGAATGCAAGGAGACCTCCAAAGCAGACAGGGAACCAAGATTCTCAGGCTGCACTGTCTCCACTCCCAGAGAACTTTACTCCAGACTCTTGCCAAAGCAGATCTATTTGGAAATGTCTTTTGACAGATCATTCTGTTGCTTTCTTAAAGAAATGGAATTAAAAAAAAGTAAGCATAGTCCTATGACACCATGTGCACAGGTGGAGTGAATCAGCCCTTACATAATTCTTTGTTTCGGGTGAATTCCTCTCATCAGTGCATCCACACTTGTATTTTTATTTGTTAATATATTTTTGTTAGGCAACTTGGACAGATTTTCAGCTTCTCTATGAGAATCTATTACACTATACATTTAATGTAGTTGGTCTGTGAAGAAAAGTAGACGTGACTTTGGACTTAGATTATTCAAATTGGGAATACACCTGACCCAACAAGCTGTGTTCCACATTTATTCCCTGAACTATGGGATCTATGGGATTATTCACAAGTTTGAAATTAAGCATATGCTTCCACATATTGTTGGATCAGCAACTAGAGTTCTGGCTGATCAGTGCCAAGATTCATATTTGTTCTCTTCAGGAAATTGGAAAAAACTACAAACCTTACATCTGGTGACTAATTTGTATTCAAGAGAGAAATATGGGATTTGATGGAATCCTTCCTCTTATTCACTATTCGAGGAATCTATCTTCTATTTAAGAACACATAATATTTTCCCATCTTATGTTACTGCAATTAGTAGAATTTCTTAAATCCACTGTTTTTATGACAATTTTATGCATAATAAAAGTTTCAGTAAAAGGAGCAGAGGCATACTCAAAATTTAGATTAGCAACCAGACCTTAAAAAAGAAAAAAAAATTTGTATCATAGATGTAAAGTTAAACAGTTATAAAGCACAGCTTTCATATTATTTCATTTAATCCAGAAGCACCAATAAAGTAGGCTTTTAATTCTGTTTTTACTCAGCTTTTACAAACTAAAAATCAGGGAAAAAAAAAGAATATCAACTAAGGTGGGTAGAAACAAATGTTTGTGAGCATTTTGACTAAACACAGTATTATGAAAATATTGCCAAAGATAATTTAGTACCTTC
>VXBZ01012851.1:0-20473 GCA_013399135.1 Heliornis fulica | reverse complement strand
TATTAGTGAGCTAAATCTGCTGATGGTGGGATGGTGGGTGCTTGTCAGGGTCTGATACTCCGACTGGGTCCTGCTACATATTCCATATTAGGAGTTTTATGTTTAATACCAAATTTACTTATTTGCACATACTTGACATTACATGGGATCTTGATTTAGCACAGTGACACAACAATGAACTCAGATCACAATAAAAGCACTGTATTATAATTGCAGCATAGAGTTAAATGACAATGCAAAAGTGATTTCCATTACCAGTGCCTGCAGTCACCAACATGACACTGGACAACCCCAACTAACAAAATAAAATGTGTGCAATATCCATATTCTCTGAGCCTTCCAATATAGGGGTTTGGAGATCAGCCACAAAGCTGCAGCTGAAGCACAGGGAGACCAGACCAGGGAGCAAAAAAGGAAGTGGAAGGGATTTGAAAGTCTGAGATGACTTTAGGCTGAAAGAGTTGGGCTTGTTCAGCTTGGAGAAAAGTAAGTCTCTGGGAGGACCTTATAACGGCCTTCCAGTACCTGAAGGGTGGCTAAAAGAAAGCTTTGAAAGATCACTACATGAGGTCATGTAGTGATAGGACAAGGGGTACTGGTTTTAAACTAGAAAAGGGGACATTTAGGTTAGATATGAGGAACAAGTTCTTCAATATGAGGGTGGTAGATCAGTGGAACAGGTTGCCCAGAGAGGTGGTGGAGACCCCATCCCTGAAGATATCCGAGGTCAGACTAGATGGGGCTCTGAGCAACCTATCTAGTGAAGATGTCCCTGTTTACCGCAAGGTGATTGGACTACATGGCCTTTAAGATTATCCTAACACATTCTATGATTCTATGATTCTATGATTTTATGATTCTATGATTCTATGATTCTATGATTCTATGCTGAGTCAGTTGATCTGGTCTTGTGAAATTGCAGCCCTGATTTAAGTCCTCATCCTTGTGGTCTAATTAACTCCTACCCTGTACTGAGAGATTCACAGAATTGTAATCACACATATTCTACATTCTCTGTTTTGCATCTCAACCATCATCTAGCATCTGTATTTTCCCTACTCTGCCACCCATCAACAATGTCTGTAACCACATCCTGAAAATCAGCTTCTCTTGGACAAGGAGGATGGAAATGAATTCTTGTTGTCTATTGCTGTTCTCTGCTGTTCTAATCAATCAGGGGTAGTCCTTAATTCTGACTTTCTGGATACGTCCGCATGGAAGATTTCAGAAGCATGTAGAGACCCCTGTATTATTGGTAAGTAGACTAGCCTGCTTCCAAAATGAACCTACATTAAGCAGGAGGGATCTCTGAAAGATCTAATTTACTCTGCTTTTCAGGTCAACTCTCTGTAGAGACCTGAATCCACAATTTCATCTGTGCTGCCAGTTGTGGCTGGTCCAAGGAGTGACATCTTGAGCTGAACAGCAATACAAAGTACAAACACATCATCAGGCTGGCTCTGACACAAGTTTTCCATGTTTTCTAACTTCAAAGCAAGACCACTAATATCAGTCTGCAGCAGCAGTTCTAGAGAAACTATGTGGGGTTTTGTTAGTTATGGAAAAGATATTTTAAAACAAGAAGCTGTTGGCTCAGCTCACCCTCATAAGGACAATCAGAATGGCAGCATAAGGTCCAAATTCACTGTTTTACAAAACAGAAAAGAAAAAAAATCTTTACTGTTGCTGTAGCCAGAGCTTCATTTACCGCTGGCTTCTGGTAAGCATTTTCTACTCACCCCATTACCATCCCTTGCATTTCTTTCCTCAAAAAGGAGAAAAGTAAAACTTGGCAAGCCCTCAGTTAACATGCTGGTACCCCCTTTCCCCTCCACCTAATACAGCTGCTGGGAATGGCTACCAGTCAGTGTCTATAAAGCAGTAACATGCTACATATTTGTTTTGTAATATTTTCACATATTATTAAATTTGGACTGTATTCTATAAGAAAATTCCTATATTTCTTAGCAGCTTGATCTCAGAGCATTTTAGAGAGGACTTGTCTATCATCCTTATTAAGTGAAAGGGGAAATGAAACTCACATTTGGAAACCATTTCTTTCTTTGTGAGCTGGTCAATGAGTAATAGACAAATGCTTTGGACTCCTCTCTTTCTTTGCTCAGATTGGTGCCTTCACTAGTTTAAAAATTTGACACTGCTTGGTGACTTTTGCCATTCTATAAAAAGATGTGGTATGTCTGAAAGGGAATAATAGTGATTTGCAATGGAAACTTCAGTGAATGTTTCCCTGAAATGAAAATGAGTCACAACACGAGTCCAGATCCATAGCATGTGATAAAATTCCATAAACAGATGTGTCTGGTGCCATAAGCTACCGAGGACAACTACAGGGCAGGTGACAGATAAGGCAAAGGATGTATGGGAGATCTGTGCCCTTCTGGACTAACATCTGAATGCCATGCAGGATATCTTGGAGCATCTAAAAAGGCAAAGCAAATCCATGGTTAACTAACTTCACTGAGTTATTTTTCATTTACTTTCATACTTCAATGATTCTGTGAAAGGAAGGGGACATTAAAAATCCTCATGTCAGTGTTTAAATACAGTCCACAACTTATGTCTACCATATGTGCTTTATAGAGCCAACATTTGCTAGAATTACCTCTGAGAAAAGACAAGAATTGTCATAAGATAGCTCTAGGCAAACTCTGACTTTGCAATGAGATCCCAGCAACTGTACTGCCTCAGGGTTTGATTTTGTTTTGTTGTTGTTATTTTAATTATTAAGTGTCTTTTGTGCAATAGTGGGAGAAAAATCAAATTAAGAGATGCCAATGTGTGTGTTGCCCACTCAATCTTAAATCACCTTCCTCATTTTACAATGAAAGCTTTAATTACATGGCCATGGAACATTTATGTAACGAATCCCTTGACTTGTTAAGGAAATATTACATATAACAAACAAGCAAGGCAAAGTTCCCACCAAGCTTTCAAGACACTAACTGATGTGCTTTCTTAAAAAATATTGGACAAGCTGAGCTTGTTCTGTTATATCTATCTTCACTCACAGTGGGCATGATTCACTCAAAACTGGGTACCAGAGCAGAATCATAGATTCATAGAGTCATTTGGCTTGGAAGAGACCTGGATTAGAATAGAAATGGATTAAGATGGTTTGCAAACTTGAATTCTTTTATTGCCTGTCTCTCACTCCTCATATTGAACGTGCTCACTGTTTTTCTTCTTTAGTTCTTTTACTATTAAAAAAAACAATGAAAGAGCAGTAAAATCTTTGGCAAAATTATACAAGAATGGAGTGCCACTGAATAAATGAGTTAATCTGATAGTTTTAAACCACAATTTTTTAGTGTCTGATTAGTGAGGTTTGGAAATTGATCTATTTTAATGAGGAATTGAAACAAAAAAAAAAAAACCCTGCTGGTGTTATTATGAAACCTCTTCACACATGTGTAATCTTAGTTACAACAGTTTTTCTTCACAGATAATATAACTGGATTTCTGTTGAATATATCTTTTTTGGTCAATAATATATATATATTAGCATTAGGCATTGTACATGCATTGTCACATTATCACCTTTGGCATCTTTGCCATGCTGTTTTTACCCAATAAATATTTCAGGGTTTTAAGCAAACCATGATTCAGCCTTCTGTCTTACATTTGGACAGAAATCAGCCTAAAGGATGGAGGACTGTTTGTGAGACACCATTACATATAACAAAAAAACCTCCTTCATCATAGTCCATACAGAAATTATTTTGCAACAGACCATTCTATAAAAGTACTTGAGCAGGAGGCATCAGTATTTGACTTGATTCTGAGTCTAAGCCTGGGTCTAAGCCTTCAAGAGGAATTTTTCAGTGAATATCTATTGTTTTTCAATGGAACACGTCACCTGTTGCTTCTGACCCTACTCTAAAAGACAAATTATGCTGAGCATCTAAAAGAATTGTATAACAGACAATGGTTCCCAAAGGTTTAATTATTGTATAAATACCAACCACAGCTACAAGAACTGGAGAAGTAATTCATATAAAGCATTCAATTTCATCTATTCTAGATAAAAGCATGTGAGGTGATCATATTGGAACTGGTGGCTTTTGGCTTGTATAAAGCATGGAAGCCCTTTGTTGTGATACCGCTACTTCTGCCATGGGAAAAGCTGCTTATTTACCGAGACAAAAATCTTCTAAAACTGTGAGACATTTGCTTCTCCAATTAGATATGCTTAATTTAATCTGAATGTATTCTTTGTCTGTTAAAAATGTTCCATCTATCCATCCATCCAGAAAAACTGTTTCTGTTGTGTAGAGTAAAACTCAATTGAATTTATAATAGGAGATGTTCTGCATCAGTTGTCCAGTTAAAGATGAACCAAAGAACTGCATTATTTGCCAAGACCAGAGTTCAAAGAGTCTGTGTCCCTCATACAATTGTTGATAGTTTTTTAACAACCAAGCAGAGTGGAAAGCTGTATCCTTTGTTCTTCTTCATGAGCCATGCAGATGTATGCCTAGTGGTGTTATTTGCACATGTACAGACAAAACTTGGGGACAACTAAATGGTCCTTCCTACCCTCGGAAGAAATAAAGTGTAGCTCCTGGATTATTTTATCTATATGAAATAGCTGCATGTATTTATCAGCACCAGCTGTGCTCAATAATTGGCATAACTAAGAGAGAAGAGCAAAAATGTTTCTGGTTATTGGTTGTGAGGGAGTAGATCTCTCATCTGTGCTCAGGTGTAAGACTGACTCTTTCACATATGTAAATACAATTGTTCCAGAAATCTCTTTGATTATTCCTCTGGAATAATCTAATACCACTAAGTAGGCTGAGTTTTCTCTCAACTCCTGGTTAGAATTTGTTGAGGAGTAATATGTCAGGAAAACAAGGCATGAAGAAGCCATCAATCAGGTAATATCATCAGATAGCTGTAAATCTTGGGAAAGCAGCAAATCTCTTTAAAAGTTCTTCATGCATAAAATTATCTTTTCCCACTACAAAACCCAAGTTTTTGACTGGTGAGGTTGAGCAGAACCACTTCCATCTCCTCTATGATATGTCCTGGCCTGGGTTTGGAGTCACAATAGACCAACTCACCTTTCTCATCAGGAACCTGTTTCTACTTCTGGTCTGTTCTCAAACTCAGAAGTGATCATCTGGAGCACTTTGTCTGGTACTTGGCATTTGCCTTTCATTCCCCTTTCTGACTAGGTAGCATTATAGTGATGTGTCTTCCTTAGGCACTTTTAGGGATGTTCCAGAGCCCTAGGTGGTACCTGACTGCATCTCCTAAGGACGGCAAGCAGAAGAGAGAAACTGATCTGTATATTTTCTCTTGCTTCCACATTTTGATGCTGAAGTGAGAAGTAGTCATGATGTTTTCATCTAACTGTCCCCATGAAAGCATGCTGGCAGCTAGAGACCAGTTCTGAACACATCTCGTGTGCAGTTATATATTCTAATGCCTGTCCTTTGTTTAGTGCACAGGATACATATGACTTAGCACCTACACCATAGTTGGTAGACTAATTATTTTTATTTCAGACACTCACCTTAATGCTGGTGAAAGCCACAAGAAGATCATTATGGCATAAATCCATATAGTGAATGAGTACTGTAAGCTAAACCAGAGATGAGATGAGATGAGATGAACAATTAATGAGTAGTTGGAAGATGAAAAATCCCATTCACAGAAGTTGGCCTGCTGTTTCTCATTAATTTCACATAGAAACAGGTCTCTCTTCTTGCTGACTCCCTTTTTCATATTACTCTCCTACTCAGTTATACAAGTTAAAGCATCTTCTAGGAATGTCACACTTCGTTGTTAAACTTCACAGACATTTAAATTGAAAAAAACCCTAGTCTTGCCAAAAATTTTACTATACAGTTTATTGCATAGTCATTTAAAAAGATCTATGTAAAAAAAAGGTGCCAGACTTCAAGATAATTAGATGTTTTAAGTCTTTCTTCTGTTACTTGCATTGGTCAGGACATAATTAACATAGGCCCCAAGTCCCTCCTCTGTGTCAGAAAGATGTAATGAGGTTGTTTCTATGCATTCAACTTGCTGATTCATATTTGACAGTGCCTTTTATTTTAAAAGAGAAAAAAAGTCCTGTCACACTGTGAAACAGCAAGATAGAGTCTTTAATCTGCAGCTGGTAGCAAACAATTTTTCAGAGCTGTTTCTTGACTTTTTGTCTCTCCCATATGAGCATTATTTCCTGAAAATTTGTTCTCTCATTAAATATATATATATATATATATATTTAGAGAGAGAGCATTTTAAATACCAAATACACTTTTCAGCATGCATCTTAGAGATCTGCAATACATACAAGGAGTTTAGAATAATCTGTGAGTCTCCTCACTGAACCTGAGTTAAGCACTCTAGAGAGAACATATGTATTTCTGGTTATCATGTAAGCTTTGCTGGACAAATGACATGCTAAATGCTAAAAATTAATATGGAGTCAGATTAGCTCATTCAAGGAGATGATCTCCGAGCCCTTCATTAAGGCTAAGAACCTGATCACGTTTGTATAGGCACACAGTAATTTTTTTGTATCTGTCCTCTCCTGGTGCTGATTTTCAGAGCAGAATCCGAACCTAATTATGGAGTATGTGATGCAATAGCTATGAACTGACATCAAAACTGAGGCTGAATGGACCAGAGGAACAATGTGTTTGGGCCAGCCATCAGAGTAGGTGTCAGATCCTTCATAATTCAAAGACACATTCAAATAAGGGCAGTGTCTTATTGCAGTGTCAGCAGTTCTTGGAGTACTCATTCTTGTTTCCTGTTTTTCTTCTTGTTTCTTATTCTGTGTTAGTTTCTTGTTCCTTTGCAAGAAACAGTCAACCAATCTGTGGGAATGAAATCTAAAGATGAAATCTTGTTAATCTGGTGTTGACGTCGAAGTGTTCGCAGGGATCCAGGATTACACCAGCGCCCCAAATTTATATTTCTCAAGACACGAGGAAATGATAGAGATTTGATTTTTGGCTCTAGAACGATTCAAATGGAAAAGTCTACAAACTGTTCTTTTGCAGCAAATCTGTTTTGGCTGTCAAAATATAAGAATGAAAACATTCTTGCCCTGAGGAGAACACATGACAATGTGGGGATTTCCATCCAAAAAATTTCCCCATTTGTACGCTGTGGAACTGTAATCCTTATGTGCATGTGCTGATATTCAGAAATACTGCTCCTTCATGTATTCAAAAGTAAAACTGCACTCCCACAGCTTGATTCTCTATTTCTTTCTTTTCCCACCCTTCTCACAGCTTGAAAGGAACTCTGGAGAGTGCCTCACTGTCAAGTTCTAAGAGCAACCTCAAAGAAGTGTAACAAGAGGGCCAAAACATGTCACATCTGCTGTAGCTTTTTTTTTTTTTTTTTTAACAATAACTTATGGCTTATTTCTGTCTCTCCTCAGACATTCTCTTACCCTGTATAACATATTGTTCAGTCAAGTCATAACTGTTTGTGCTGAAGGATGACAAAACACCCATCCTTCCCACTCGAATGATGAAAAGCAACATGTTGCTTTTCTAACAAACCTCTTTAAGTGCCTCGGCTCACCTTCAGTTAACCAATATTAAGCCTACAAAAGAGAGAGGAGGGAAAGGTGTTGGCTTATCACTTAACTTGGAATAAAGGGAAAATTTACTGTCTTGCGAACAATAATTCTCTACTTTTCTGTGCTGAAGACACACTGCTCTGTGAAGAATCATCCTTGTCTAAATAAAAAGACTTTTATTGATTTAATTGAAAACTCTTTATTTTCTCAGCTAAAGTAAATCAAGCGGAACTGCTCCAGCTCAGAGGAGTTTATCGCATCATCAGAGCATTAATTTCCTAGGTGACTGCATCTTGGAATTACCTTAGAAAGTTAATTTCAGAAGTTTTAAAAAGAGGAATGTGCTTCAGTAGGACCACTGAAAACGGGCTTCACTCCAGCAAAGAATTTCTAAAAGTGTGCACAATTGTCTCCCAAGCAGAAAACATCTCTAAAAGATGCAACTGTGGTATATACCTAACCACTGACATCTGGATACACTATTAGATGGAAATACTTTTTATTTAGTACCAAATCTTGAGCTTTTACAAATCAGAAGCAGATAAATTTCCCAAGAAACTGGCCTCTGACTCTCCAGTGGATTATGGCTCAAATGATATTCAGGAAGACATGAACAGAGACAGAATTCCTTTATATATTTCATAGCATGACTATATTTTGTTTTATTTTCTCAAAACTGATTATAAAAGATTTTATATTATTTTTATATTTATTTATAGTTCTTAATAGTGCAGTAAGTAGTGTTCACTGTTGCTGATTTCTAATCTTAATCTTGGTTGCTCATAGGGAAAAATAATTTATATGCTGTATAATATGTGCTTCATCTAATTGTATCTGCAAAGAACACCTAATTTACATGAATAAAATGAAGCCAGACTCAACTATTTCTTTTAGACAGGTTTCATCAGACATTTGACTTTGGTTAAATACAAAATATTTGGCTTCATAATCTGATTTCAGGGTACAATTTTAATGGACACTAAAATATAAGTATATATTGGACTAGACTACATAATAGACTTTTCTCACCTTAAGTTCTAAGAGTAACTATTTTCGGGAAAAATTCTCAGGTAAAATTTCTTCCTCTATCTCATCAAATCTGTCCTTTGTTTGAACCATCTGTTCTTTCCATACCTTCTTTTTATTTTCTCACAAAAAGAAAAAAAATATTAGTGCTTGTTCCCCTCATGAATTATGAACACTGTCATGAAGACAGACATGTGCCATCAAAAATTTGATGCTTTCTCTTCAGAAGTTGTCTTATTTTCCTCTTCAGGGATGTACTTAATATATCCAAATAGCAAACGGAAATAATTATTTCGGAGAATAAACTCTTCTTTTGACATACCTGCCATTCAAAATGAAATCTTGACTGCACTTACCTTTTGAAGGATTAACCCAGATTTATTTGCTGGGCATCCAGACAGATTATCAAGACTAGCAGCAGCAGCACCATGCAGTGTATCACAGTACTATTAGAATGATGTGCTCTTCTCTGCTTGCAGTTTGGAGTTAACCTAATTACATTTTTCTGCCTTTGTTTTTCAATGTACTTGCTGCATTAATATGTTTCACTAGTCCACAATGTTACTTGATGAGGTGTTTCTTCTACAGATAATTTGCATAACAGGCTTTATACCTGGGTCTCTTTTAATATATGATGTACATAACTCTCACTGTATACATAAACAGGAGATCTGATGCTTCCTAGTGGCCCCGTGTTTCCTGAACAGTACCCAGACAGACATAAATTTTATATAATTTGGGTACATGGTACTAATCAGTCACATACTAACTCTACCTACCAAAGCCTCTGAATAGTCACTGAAAATATGTGAGATTTCCCCAAAAGTGTGCTTGTTAATAAAGGAGATCATTCTTTCAGATTAGAAGATTTCTCATACACTCCACTCGGTAGCCACCTGGGCCTTGATCCAAAGCCTATGAAGTCAACAAGAAGTTTTGCATGGAGTTCAGTGGCTTTGAATTGGGGCCATGATAAAATGCCAATGGGAAACTTTGACCTAGTGGTTTATGGGCCTGTGAACTTAACAAGAACCTTGCTAGATTAAAGACATGCAGAAGTCTCCTTCTCTTGAAAGACCTTGTAGAATGACCATTGGTTGAAAAGAAATATTCATGCATTTTCAAAGAGGGTTTAGTGAGTTTTGAACAAAGAGCACATGGATTCAAGTTGCTTAATTACTCTTTCTCATCTGAACATGTAGAAGTATGGCACCATCAAATGTTTTCTTTTATGACTCTATCTTGCAGCTCACATTACACTGGTCATTTAACAATGGTAGCCTTGTTTCAGCTATTAAGAGGACTGGAAAGTTTTAAGGACGGTCTATTAATGCTTCATAGCTTTACTTTGCATTTTTGTGGTCTAGTAAATGTTATCAACTTTTTGTGTGATAAATTCATTTATTGGCCAATTTGAAAATTCACTCCTATAAACATTTCACCTTTATTTCTTTTCATATCAGCACCACATGGGATGAGTAATAATGTTAGCATGACTAACCTTGACTTCAAGGACCAGAAACTGTGCAGTGCTAATCTGGAAAATGGTGTTCTTCACGGGGAGAATTGGCTTCACAGCAGTAAAGGGGCTTGGGCTTTACTGGAACAGATAAATAATAACAGATAGTTTGGATATAATAACAGATAATTTGGATATAATAACAGATAATTTGGAACAGATTTCTATCCAGCAAGAAGTTTTTTATAATATACTATTCTTTAGGGAAAAAAAAAAAAGATATTTGGTTTCTTTTTCATTTATCTCATAACTAGTTCTTTACTAAGACTTTACATTACTTTACTTGATAAAGCAGTTTGTTAACTTCCTATAGAGTATAAACAATACAAATCCTTTAAAAACAATAAACTTCAGATCATCCAAAAACCTCTGATAATAGGAACTGCGTTCTGGGATATGATACTGGGTGGTCATGAGCATTCTGGTTTTCTCTGAAGTGCCCCATCTTATGACATATACCAGCATATTTAGAAAGCTTATGTCTCTGTACATTCAATTCTTGATTTCTTTTGCTTATCTCTCTAACTCTTACCCCATCTGTCATTATCTTTACGTTTTCTGTGACCCAGCAAAGAAATTATGATTCTCTTAAGTGGAAGTAGAGCTTTAAAAGTCAGAGCTTTTCCAAAATGAGGAAATTATAACAATAATAAACCAGTTGCCTACCTCTCAAGGACAAGAGCGTAAGAAGAATCAAAATTCAAATATGTAGTGGAAAAAATTTAAAAGACATTTTTCATTTAATAGAGCAAACATTTCTACTCCAGAAATATGAACCACCTGTAGGAGACCCCTGAGGGAACAGCAGTAGTGCAGATTGCCTATTAATGTCCTGGACCCCCTCCTGTTTGCAATACGTCCCAGGCAATCTTTTTTCCTATGTACATTTCATGATCTCTTACACTAATTATTTGGAATTCATTTATAATAAATGCCTTATGTCTCCTTGCAGTGTGGCATGCACACTGAATGTTCACTGCTTTTTTGTGTAGCAGAATGACTAACACAATAGAATTCCAGACAGAGAAAGATAAACTTTTTTTGTTGTTGTTGAGGAGGAATGTTTACTTTAAAAAGGCAAAGAAATAAGAAAAGCATTATTTGGGCTGAACTGTGTGCCCAAACATATTTCCATCAGTGATGCTTTGATTTCTTAATCTGCTTACAACAAGAAGCAAGTAAAAAAATGTTATTGGGACAATTTAAAGTATCTTTGAGTAAGCAGTGGTTTATCTAGAATCGTCAGACCTTTTGTCTGCTTATTTAGTTACCATTTATTACTTGCTGTAATAATTGGTCTTGGTATTTGAGAAGACTAATAAGCCATTACCTGTTGGATGAATTATGTAATGTCAACACCTAGAGAAACTTCAAGTAAAAGGTTTCTTACAGGCAGGCAATCTATCTACAGATTATATATGCTACATATATGGAGACCAGTGATGAATGAAATTCCTCAGAGGTTGTCATTGGGACCAAAGCTGTTCAACATATTTGTTGGTGACATGGACACTGGGTTCAAGTGCACCCTCAGAAAGCTTACTGACACCACCAAGCCATGTGGTGCAGTTAACAAGCCCGAGGTAAGTGATACCATCCAGATGTATGGGCATGACAGGCTTGATTTTGGGCCTGTGCAACCCGCATGCAGTTAAACAAGACCAAGCACAAGGTCCAAGCACATGGTTGAAGGCAATCCCAAACACATCTACAGGCTGGGCAGAGAATGGATTGAGAGAAGCCCTGAGTAGAAAGACTTGAGGTTGTTATGAGTGTAAAGCTCAAGATGAGCTTTAGAGTCATAAAATCATATAATATACTGAATTGGAAGGGACTGAGCGCATTGTCCATATGCTTCTTGAACTCAGTCGAGCTCAGTGCATTGCCTACTTCCCTGGAGAGCCTGTTCCAGTGCCTGACCATCCTCTCAGTAAAGAATCTCTTCCAAATGTTTAGCGTAAACTTCCCCTGTTGCAGCTTCATACCGTTCCCTCAGGTTCTATTACTGGTCACCAAAGAGAGGAGATCAGTACCTTCACCTTCACTCCCCCTCATCAGGAAGCCACAGGCTGTGATGAAGTCTCCCTTCAGTCTCCTTTTCTCTAGGCTTGCAGCCCAGAACCCAGAAACTGTATCCTGGGCTGCATCAAAAACAGTGTGACCAGCAGATCAAGGGAGGTGATAGTGCTCCTCTGCTCTGGTAAGAACCAACCTGGAGTTTTGCAGCCAGCTCAGGAGGCCATAGCATAAGAAGGACTTGTGTTGTACCAAGTCCAGAGCACCTCTCCTATGAAGACCGAGTGAGAGTTGGGCTTGTTCAGCTTAGAGAAGACTCTGGGGAGACCTTACAGCAGCCTTCTAGTACCTAAAGGGGGACTACACGAAAGATGGAGAGGGACTGTTTATCAGGATAAGTAATGATTAAGGCAAGGGGTAATTGCTTTAAACTGAAGGAGGGTAGATCTAGATTAGATACTAGGGAGAAATTCTTCCCTGTGAGGGTGGAGAGACCCTGGCACAGGCTGCCCAGAGAAGCTGTGGCTGCCTAAACCTCCCCTGGCAATATTCAATTCCGGGTTGGATGGGGCTTTGGGCAACCTGGTTTAGTGGAGGGTGTCCCTGTTCTGCAGGGGATTTGAACTGAATGATCTTTGAGGTGACTTCCAACCCACAATATTCTGTCATTCTGTGATTCTCAAATGCATAAGAAGCCTTTAGCTTCCTATGAGAAAAGATGCAAAATTGACATTTCCTCACACCAGAATCCAAGCAGAATACAAAGTACCAGCATATTCATAGCATATAAAAACTGTGACATTATATTTTTTACTATTTTGATTTTTTCTTACACTCCTTTGAGTATTGCTTGATATGAATTTTGACTGTCATACTCTGACCTCTAGGTCTTCAGAAAGGAGTGCAGTTTTACATATTATTGTTCCATAGATTTTTCCTTTTCAACGCTTTCCTTTTTTTAAAGTGCCTGTTTAACTTTTCTCCTCTTCTTGAGGACATTAGTAGTCGATACATTAATTTGATTGATATTTTTGTTCCTTGGTAAAAGTAGAATGCTACTACAGTGAAGTCTGTGTAGGCAAGACACAGAACACTCCTGGAGTCTATACTGAAACACCACTCTCAGAGGCTAAACACCTCACAAGTCAGATGCCCTTTCATCCCAGCTATGTGGCATATATTTCTATATGGTTTTTTTATCTTAATTTAAATAACCATTGAACAGGTATGCACCCTAAACTGAAAAATTAAATTGCACTTGAGGACACAAATCAAATTCCAGCACCCTGCATGCTCAGTGAGGACATACAGAGAGAAACAACATATGTCACAGACATTTCATGCATAGATGAAGATGGTAATCTAGCCCCTCTTCTACTACTAAGTTATCATAGTTCTGGTGAAGATTTCCTCACAAAAGTGTCATTAGGCTGCCGTTTGTTCTGGAAGATGAATTGGGGAGATGAATCCTAGCCTACTGACCTGTTCTGTTATCCAACTGGTCTTCTCCAAGATTCCTTAAGTCCCAAGAGATTGCATCACCATCATATAACAAACAAGTACATTGTCAAGGACTTTCTGTTCCTGTGGGGGAGGTCAGAAGGGTCACTGGAGCTGGGTTTGTTGCTAATTCCCTTATGTAAAACAGCTTTACACAGGACCAGAGTTTTCAGAGCCTTGCGACTTGCAGTTTGCCCTCCTGCCCTCCAAAGTGTGGACCCTGAAGTTAGTGTTCCACTTCTATGAAGGGACAAGATTACCTGTAATTAGGTACTGATTGCATCTAAATCAGGTACTCAAACTGCTCTTCCTTGACATAGGGATTTGAGGCTTAGTCCATTTTTTAAAATGAAAACCAGAATTTCTGATGCAATTCCAATACTGGCTGGAAGCACTAGGAACCCCAGCACAGGCCTGGATTGACTTTCTGTCCCTCCAGTGTGGACTGCATGAGAATGCATCCAGCCAGATTGCGTGAGAAACTATGAAGGCTTCTTCCCAAATTATTTGCATACAAAATTCTGTTGCCATCACTTCAATTCACATTTACATCTGAGCAAATGTGGAAGTCAAGGATAGAGTGTGCCGGTTGCCGCTTTTAGCCTTAATGCAACGGGACATAATTCATCTCAGTGTTTGACAAACTGGGATCTTTAAAGGAGATTGCTTAGTTCTAAATTATTGAAAGTGGCATTTATATATTCTGGATGCTTTTTTGCGGTTCTCTTTTTCTCTGTAGTTTAGTTCTCTGGTACTAATAAGTTTCCCAGAACAGAAATGCAATAAAGGCAAATAGCGATTTATGTGTTAAAACAGAGACTATTCTAATGCTGAAAACTGATGTCATATTTTTCTTACCTGCTTTGCTTTAAACAATATGGAACATACTACATCAATTCCTTAATCTTTGAAGGATTTATCCCATGTGCACTTGTATCAGTCAAATATCAAATGGATTTCAGATCAGACCTTTAACCGTCAAAAACAGGGTGGTATGAAATATGCAGAAGTGCACATATTTTCTTCTTATGTAAGGAAGTTCCTGCTGCGTTAAAAATGCTGTTACTACCATCCAGTGGTATTATTGGCACATCTCCATATTATTGTCCTTATTCCCCCAAGACATTTTTAACAATACTCACTCTTTTTTAGGCATTCTTTCCATTGCTTTCCATAATATCCATCTGATATTATGATGTGGCACCACATTAACCTGTTTGTGTGTGATCCTTCTACCAGGCCAAAGATTGTCTACCTTCCCGGGTTTGCAGATATGGCCATGTCACACCAGAGTGTTAAACCCTGCTGTCGCATTTCCCACTCTCGTCCCAGGTCCCTATTCCCTCCTGACCCAAAAACAAACCTTCCCAATCACTCTCTTCTCCTTGGGACCCTCTTCCAGGGCCTACACCACAGTTAGAGATCCTCATGTCCTCTCTTCTTGGCCCTCCATAGATCCCTACTCCATCTACCATTCGCAATTGCATTCCCCTTATTTTTCTTTCTCTTCAGCAGTATACTGTAAAAGACAAAAAATAATAGCTAAAATGAGGGACATTGTTTTTCTGGAATGTGTTAATAGTTTTTTGAGAGTTGGTCTTTGATCTGTAGACAATTAAAAATCTGCTCTGTGACTAACCAGATGCCAGGGACTCTGTGTGTTTCCCCCTTTCATCCTTTATTTTTCTGATTTTCACCCAAATCCCCAGCACTCTGCCCACTGACACACAGAACATCCACTGGAAGTGACTCAATGCAGCATTCAAAAGTTACATGTTAGGTCCAAACATCCAAACAGAGATGCCACACTGCAACATCTAATCAGCTCGGCCAATAAATGACACTGCAAGTGCCCCACATTTCCTGTCTCCAAATGACTTCCAGAGCAAATATACTCTGTACACAAGCAAAAATAGGGTTTTGTTTTCCTAACCGCTGTCCTTGCCATCAAAGGCCAAACCCTGGCACTCACGTCTGAGTTCAGTCTTTCTTATGCATCAGCAGCAGTACCGGTGGTCCTGCAGATCAAACAAGGCTCTGCTCAGCCTTGCAAAACCCCAGCCTCTTCCTGCTGTGTCCTCAGCGACTCCAAGGGTCCCCATGTTCTTAACAGTAATGCCTATTTCAAACATTCAGCAATCACTACTTGGTTTAAAAATCAACATCGTGAGCTTAGCCTAAATCTGCGTGTTCCTTTACATTTGCCTTCTCAAACTGCCTTTTCACTGTGAAAACTACAGCAGAATTTAAACATCACTACCTGTGACTACACTTGACTTGAAGAGAGGCCCTTCAGAGCATCATCAAACAGTGCAAGGGGCTTGTGTGGTGAGGCACGGAAGTTATTCTAACTGGTTCCATTAATCTGTCATTCTGCCATCGACAGCCTGGGTGAAATAAAATTCTTGGCTCTCTCTGGTTATAGGTCTGTGATCACTCTGCACTGACATAAGTGGTATTTTTCTTGTGCTGATCCTACTTTTCAGTGGCTGCAGAGAACTAACTAACTGGTATTCTGACAGGTTAATTATAAGCTGGGTCAGCTCCTGACCTTGATATTTCCTTTACTATTTTGGAGTCTTCCAGAAGTTCTTTCAGGCATTTGCTTAGTTATATCCTCTAGAAAATATGAGACTCCTTCTTCCTGATAGCCTTAATTAAATGTTCAAAGATTTCCCTCAGTTATGAAACCTTTGATGGAAACAGATTTATTAACAAACAAGTTAATGTTGAGCCTTGGACTGAAAAATTATATAAACTTAAATTTCAACTCAAAAATCCAACAACAGCAAAAGCTCCTCCTAGAAAAAGTCAGAAATTATTTTTAGCATTATTAAAACTATCTGTAGTGCTCCCTTAACCATCTTCACAAAACTGGGAAAAATATATTTCCTAGGAAATGAAGAGCAATCATGGAAAAATCCCAGCTTCCATGATTACGGTGACATTGTAAGCAACTAAATCCAGGTGCTCAGAATATACTAGTCTTCCTTAGTTATAGCTGCCATTATTACTTAAAACAATTAAAGGGGATGACAGAAATCCTTACGTATGTAAGGTATATCTGATTAATACTGCATTTGCAAATAATTATTTTTATCACTATTTATCACTATTTTTATCACTTCTGCTATCCTGCTGTAAGGGTTACATGATACCTTGGGCTTGTTGGTCAGGGGGTAGGACTATATCTCTAAAATGTCCTTCAACTTTCATTGTTAGTCAATTCAAGCACGTTCTACCCAATCTTCCAAGGAGATTTTTAAAAATACAAGGAGATTTTAAAATATGTAGATACTATGCAGGCATGGGTGGTGATTCTTTCCAACAAATAGTAAATGGGGGGGATTAATCCAAAATGTACTTAAAAGAAAATTCTATTAATTTTGACACAGTTTTGTTCAGCCACTTCTAGTAAATTAGCAGGATGTAATATTAGCTTATTCTGACACATCCTTGGAGCTAAAAGCATACAAGTAACAATCCGTTCCAATCCCTGACACATAAAAAACACTTCAAGTGTCATTCTCCGATACCACACAAAGTGACATTTAACAGTCCCTCTAAGTATACGAATTCCATGGGGACAAACAGCTAAAGAAACTCAACTATTAAACCAAGCCAGTGGCTTTCTTAACACTTAAATCCATCTATACTTATTCTGCTGCAAGCAGATTCAAGACAACTATCAATTAATCAAAGTGTTAAGGGGCAATTTTATGTTTAAATGCTTTGTGCATTACAATACTGTGACTGAGACTGTAGAACTGTTCCAGATGTTGAAAACATCATTTTATTAAAATGAAAAGAAGTTCAAAACTCTATTGTATCCCACCAGCCTCTATTCAGGCCAGCTCTTCTAGCTCTGTCTCTAAATCACTGATGGTTGGAGAAAAGCCAGGAAAACAAACCAGTTCCCTGCTAACATCTCCTTGTCTATACAAAGTAAGATATTTACAATTAGAGAGTCTCCAAGAATGACGTCAAGGCACCATTCACAAATTGAAAAAAGAAAAATATCTTTTAAATGAACATTCGGGGTCCACATGAAGAGAATATATTAAATTAAATGTAAATAGAAGTGTAAATATAAATATATATGTGCATATTAATAAATACATATGTGTCTATATATGTGCGTGTGTATATTTATACATATATATATATGTGCTGGGATCCAGCACAAGGTAAATGTTCTCCTTTTCACTGGTTTCACAGATTCCAGAAGGTTTGACCTGTTCCTCCTAAATGCACTGAAACACTTCCATACTAAGCCTTGCAAAATATTGTGTCTTTTTTCCTTCTTCTCTTGCCCTTTCATCATTTATTCAAATCAACTCACAGGTTTTAAGTACCTGACCAGCATGTGGTTCTTCTTTCAGATGAAGGAAGGTCTCCCTCTGTTTCCTGACAATGAATGCCAACCTCTTCCCTTAGTCCTGGTCAGATTGCAGTATTGGTGACATTTTTATGTTCTCTCCCTTTTTCCTCTCCCCAGCATGTCTTTCTGCTTTTGTGCTTGCCCATGTCCCTGTATTCCTCCTCTCTGCTTGAGCTCATTCTGGCTCTTATTATTTCTTCCTTTTTGCTGCACCAATCTCTTCTCCAGCAGCCTCCCATGGATTTTGTTTCATTACTTCTACTCCCTGATGCCTGAAAAATCATTCATGTTTTCCAAAATCACTCCATATCCCTGGCTTCTTTTGTGTTGTACACAAAGCTGCATTGCTTTTAGCAACTGCAAGAGAAACTAGTCACTGTCAAAAACTATGATGTTATTCATTGGACACTTACTAAGTCTCACTCTTTTGTGTGTTATTCCTGTCTTCCACAGCTCCTACTTAAATCTCTTCATTGCCTTCTTCTCAGCCCAAAGTTCAGATTTTTATTCTTTCTGAGACAGGAGGAAAACATGCCTAATGAATGCAAAAGTCTCATCAACACCTACTGGGTCAAGATATCACTCTAGTCTTTGCTTCCAAATAGTTTTGACTTTGTATCCCTTTTACCTTTAATTATTCTTTCCCAACCTTTTTGGTGCATTAAGATAACTCCAGTATTCAATTTTCCTCATTCTTCCCCTCCTGTTTCTCTGCCTGCTATTGGGATTGCCCTGTCTCTATGAGATATCCTAATCTTAGTGAAATCTTAATCATCCCTGTATCCTCATCCCTGATGTTCATAAAACTAGCCATTCCTACAAAGATTTTAATACAGATCCCTCAAAATACAAGCAAAAAACAATTTTTTCCAAGTGCACTAATCCTTTTTCCGTCACTCCACATTTTTTCCATCATCTCCTCTCTTTCCTTGGTATGTCCCTTTAGGCACACTGCTGACTATATCTGGGTCTCCTCCTGCTCTCTGCCTCTCCACTTGCAGTAAGGCAGGATTCACGCCAGAACCTGGTGATGTATGGTTGAGCAAGAAATTATTTAAAAAGTGGATGGCAGTTAAATTTAAGTTTCCTTTTGAATATACAATTCTTTTTCTGTGACTATCTGTGTCAATGGAGAAGGCAGCTGGTAATGAGAATAGTATTAATTTAGCATTTTGTAAAAGATACAGGACTTGAAGCATGCATGGGATGCAATATGCCCCATGTTAGCTAATGCATTCTGACACCTCCTAGCAAACATTTGTGGCCTGCTGTATTGTTTGTCTTCTGCTGGTCTTTGGCAAAAAGCACATGTAGAGACTAAGATTCATAACTGGTCTTGGCAGCTCTCTGTAGCTGTGTGGATTAAGGCAGTGTGGTGAAGAAGGAGGTGGGCAAGCTGAAATTATTTCCATATGGGAGAAAAATTTTGCTTTCCTAAAGGAATATTAAGCCTAGATGCTGAGCCTTCAAAGCTTTCCAAAATTATAAATGCACCTTTGGACAAAAGTCTGAGAGTTATGACTGGAGCCCCCTCAGAAGCCTGAAAAACAGTGCAATGCTGGCATCGTATATATCTAGATGTGCAATAGCTGAGGTGATAAATCTAAAAAAGAGGAATTAAATATTAAGAAAAATGGTCTGATAAATGGAGGTAGCTAATATTTTGTACTAACTCAAGGGTCTCTCAAGTATATGTGGTATACAGGCTTCAGAGTCAAATTGCAGTAGTGACACACCAATGTAGCTTTACTTTATCTATTCCAAAACCTGGAAAGAATTTTCAGGCATGAACTTAGAGTTTATTAAGTTTAGTTTACTCATCTAAGAAGGCACTTTCTCCCCTTTGGGGTGTGGGGGATAGTATTCACATCAGGAGGATCTTCCAATGGAAAAACACGCAAAATCATTATGTCCTATTCAGCACCAGCTGAGCCCTGAAAAGCTAAAAATCTGCCAGACAAGCAGTATTAGAAATGGGGAATAATAGCATACAAAGCTATTTTTTATAATAATAGCCACTCACCCAGATGTATTTGTAACATCTAGGAACATTGTAAGGCACACTGCTATTATTATGCTACATTTACACACATTTTCCTGTATACCGAATATTTCAGCTTGTACATTACAAATGGTTCTTAATCTTGATGCTACCATTTAATGATGCTAATAGCTTTGTCTTTGTTTCATTAGAATGAATATGCTTGTGTATCCTGCCTTTGGGCCTGATAGCTTTATTAACCATATTGGTTAACTCAAAAACCTTTCATGTCATTAGAAAATAGGGTAGAAAATTCCACATTTTTTGACAGGTAAACATTCTGAAGGGAAAAATCAGTTTTGTATGAAAAGTGTGTTTCACTCAAAAGTTTGGGGTTATTTTGCTTCACTTTTTGGTTTACTTTGTCTTGCTTTGCTCTCTGATTTCCAGGGAAAAGAGAAAGAAGGAAAGAAAGAAGGA
>VXBZ01012850.1:90186-102609 GCA_013399135.1 Heliornis fulica | reverse complement strand
CTGTGATTCCATAATTCTATGATCTGGCTGGGACACCCGGGCAGGGCTGTCGTGGTGCTGCAGCAGAGCGGGAAGGGGAGGTCGCTTGGTCTGGCTGAGCCAGACCCCCAAATTACTGGGGGATTGGGCCTTGAATCCTCCCTCTCCTTCCCTCTCCCATCCTGCACAGGAGCATGTGCTGGAAGCCAGTGTGGGGGTTTCTCTGCGGGTTGTCTTGGTGGGAGCAGCAGGTTTGTCACTGCAGCAAGGTTTGGGGTTCTTTTGCAACCCAGCAATAAAAAGAACCCACATTATTGCTGGGTTTTTGAGTGTTCACCAGGTAGGAAAGCTGCAGGAGACATCATGGTGTTGGTGATGCTTCCTTCTGGTCAGGCTGCAGCAACAGAACTTCATGTGGAGGGGTCCCAAGGCATCAGCCTTCAGCAGCTCCATGATGTGATGAAACGTGGAGCGAGGGCTTTTAGGGCTCTGTAGGTCAGGGTGATGCAGCAGATGACAGACAAACATCAGGCTGTGAGGAGCACAAGTAGGTTTCTAAGCAGGAGGACCTGCTTGGAGGACCTGCTTGGTCTGTGTAGGGCTTGGAGGCCTTGGGAGACATCCAGTCCAGGGCTCTGTTTTGGGGGAGACAAGGACATCTGACAGGACAAGAGGGAACATGTTCTCGTTGCACCAGAACAGGTTCAGATTGGACGTTAGGAATAAAATCTTCACCAAAAGAGTGGTGAAGTGTTGGAACAGGCTGCCCAGGGAGGTGGGGAAATCACTGTCCCTGGAGCTGTTCAGAAAACAGGTAGATGTGGGGCTTCAGGAGGTGGTTTAGAGGTTACGGTGGTGACAGTTGGACTTGATGGTCTTGAAGATCTTTTCCAACCATGATGATTCTATGACTGTGTTGGGCATTAACAACTGGCTGCTGGGAGGAGCTGGAGGTGGTCAAGCTGGGGAAGAGGAGACAAAGCAGTCTTCAAACACATCAAACATGTTGTGAAGTGGAGGGGAATAATCTGTCCCTGATGGGCAGAACTGATGGGCTTTAGTCCAAGCATCAGAGGCACTGGGGGGCCATGAGGCAGTGGTGGGCCATGAGGCAGTGGTGGGAGCTGAGGAATAAATTGTGGGGGGAGACCATGGTGGCTGGGAGGGAGGAGGTGGCCTAAGACCTGGTTGGACATCTGCAGCTCAGATGTGATGTGGACAGAGCAGGTCCTGCCCTGGGACTTTCAGGTCCTTACCAGCCCTGGCTTTTGATGGTTCCCAGACATACTGTGGAGAGCAGCTTGTTGTCCCCCTTGGTTTGGCATTGCTGGAGGAGGTGACTGAGGTCTGATGGGAGCAGTGGGGAAGCCACTGCCACTCCAAAGTGCCCCTTGTCGAGTCAGTGCCAACCACAGGACATGTCCCTGTCAGGGTACCAGAAGATGATGCGAGGCCAGCCNTCATGTGGAGGGGTCCCAAGGCATGTCCCTGTGAGGGTACCAGAAGATGATGCGAGGCCAGCCCTGAGCACACATCCTGGGTACACGAGGTGGTGCTGAGGCCTGGCTGGGCCACCCTCACCTGACAGCCCAGACACCTAGAGACATGACAGGCAGCGTTGGGCAGGGGAAAGGCAGCAGAGGTGGTTGCACAGACTTCAACCATGTTGAAGTCCATGGGGCTCTTAGTCCAGCGCTGCTGACAACCTGACCTCACGTGGTGGCAGGGAGCTGGGAGACACACCAGTCCCAGTGGAGGAACAAAACCATCCCTTCTCCTCACCAAGCTCCTCAGGGACAGCCCTGGCCTCTCCCCCACCCTTCCCTGAGCCAGAGGACCCACCCCAGGGGCAGACCCCAGCCCTCACGCCGGAGCCGCTTCTGCAACAGGACAATCCCGGCTATTCCACGCGAATCCCGGGCGATGAGGAGGGGGCAGAGCCCTCACACAGAAGCCATCAGGATGCACATCATATTTTTTTGAGTGCTGGAGCTGTGAAGCAGCATGTTCAGTTTTCTCACATTCATAACCGAGGGTGGAACAGATGGTGAAGGTTTGGGAGGAAGCTAATGTAATACAGAGGAAGAGATAATGTGTGGATTTAAATAACCCACAATGCCAGCAACAATTTGTTCTAGCAGGAACGGTGCTGTGCTAGCAGGGGTTTGTTCCCCGTGCCCTGGCAGGGAGGGTGGAGTTGGGGGGTCACTGGGCAGGGGCAGGGGGTGGAGGAGTGGAGCGGGATGTTGTTGGTGTTCCCACCTCCTGCCCGGCGCCGTGACCTCGCCTGCACCCGCCATCGAGGAGCTCGAAGCATTTCAACCTTGTGTGTGTGTGTGGTGAGTCCCTGAGGAAGAGGAGGGGTGAAGCTAATGGGGAAGGATGCACCCCACTGCCCCCCACATCCACCTCCCACTGGTGTACGCTTGGGGACACACAGTGGCACGCTCGGGGTCCAGAGTGCGGGTGAACGGCACCTCCCGGGGCAAGGCCGGCTGTGCGCACGCGTGTGCGGGCACAGGTGTGTGTGGGAACATGTGTGTGCACACGTGTGTGCCCACGCTGTTTCAGCTTGCCTGTGTCCCTGTGGTCTGTGGTGCTGCCATCTGGGGGGCTGCTCGCTGGCAAGGGCATCTCTCCTCTCCTGGGCAGTTGGGCTCTGGCACAAAGGTGCCGGACAATGATTGTGAAGGATGCTCATAGCTCTCAGGGCTGATTCTTGCCCTACCTGGAGTATCCTGGTGCTCACAGGACATCTTGGTTTTAAAATAATCTGCTGTAAACTGGCTCTGTGAGGGTCTGGAGAAAAAACCTGCTGAGGAGCGGCTGAGGGAGCTGGTGGGGTGAGTCTGGAGAAGAGGAGGCTGAGGGGAGACCTTCTCCCTGCCTGGAATGACCTGAGAGGAGGTTGGTTGGAGAGAGGTGGGCGATGGTCTCTTGTGCCCAGGGCCAGGGGACAGGCCAAGGGGAATGGCCTCAAGCTGCACCAGGGCAGGTTCAGAGGAGATGTCAGAAGAAATTCTTCCCCCAAAGAGCTGTGGGGGTGTGGGACAGGCTGCCCAGGGAGGGGGTGGAGTCCCCACCCCTGGGTGTATTGACCAGCCGGGAGATGAGGTGCTCGGGGAGATGGGTCAGGAGAGGACAGGGATGGTTGGACTCGATGATCTTCATGGTCTTTTCCAACCTGCTCATTCTATGACACCATGACACTACCACCATCAATGAGCCTGGTGGGTTGGCTCTGCCTGGTAGTGCCAGCCCCAGGTTTGGGAGCAGCCACATCTCCATGACTTGCTTATCCTGCAGAAACGCTGTTTTGAGGTGACCACTTCTCATCATTTCTGCCTTAGAAATGAGGCTGGGTGGGCTGGGGTGATCCCTCAGTGTCCATCCTCTCACAAAATGGGCATGAAGACTTCTGTAGAGGAGTCAGCCCTATTGGTTGCAGTATGAGAAACAGGAACCTCACTCTTCTCAGTCATTTTTTACCAGTCCCTTCAAAAGAGGCTCCCAGAACCCCCCTTCATTGGGGCTGCACATCAGTAATTGGAAATTGCTCTTATAAAGGTCATTTCTTGAGGCTGACACTCAATAACATCGATGAAATCCAGCACTGCCTGGTGATCACTATTGGGGGACCTGGGGCTTTCGGGGTCACCAAGCTGGTGCTACAGTTGTACATTTAAATGCTTTAAAATGACATTTGAAGCCACCTGATCTCTCTGTGTCTCTGTGCACTGACCCCAGCACGCACAGAACAAGCTCCCATCGACTGGGGCAGATGGAAACAGAAACCAACGTGCCGGGCTCGGTGTCGGTGTTGTCAGATTAAGGGACTCAGGTGATTGTCACCATCCTTTCTGGCTGGACAGGAACATGTGGTGCAGAGCTTAAGACCATGTCTGAATTCTTCATGGGTTCCTAGAGCCATTGAGAAGATCTGGAATGGGAAAAGGGTTGTGGAGATTCTGGGAAGGGAAAGAGGCTTCCTAAACCATCATCAAACCCCAAGGTTTTAGGGTTGGGGGGTGAGGAAAGAATAATACATCTCCATTTCTGCAGGTGCTGAACATCTGCAGCTTCTGAAAGGGAAAAGAAGAGGTTTAGGGGCAGAGGTCCTCAGGGGCACTGCTCAGGCCCTGAGCCTGATTCCTCTGCCTGTCCTCATTGAGCAGGAGCAATCACGGGTATTTAGATGAAGGCTTCTAGGGACACTTGTGATCTCACTATGGGCACCTCAGAGGTGTGAGTAGGCTCAAGCCTTCACCCTTTAAAATCCACCCTCCCTGTCTCATCTCACTGAGAAAACCCCATGGTGGGGCAGCAGCAAAAAAAAAACCCAACCCCACCCCAGCCACCCCTGACATTTTCTTCCATGGTCAGATGGAGTCTCTGTGGTCTCAGCTGTTGGGTAACAGTCCTGCTCCCTGGCAAACACACCCAGGGGGCTCGGAGAGAGAGACCCCCTTGTCACCTCCAGGTAGCCACCGGGGAGGTGGGGAAGGATTCCAGCAGCTGCAGCATCTTCCTCGCTGGTTTTTCTGCGGGAGAGGCGTGTTTTCCACCAGGATATTCTGAGCAGGTTTTGCTGTCGCTGGGGAAAGAGAGGAGGAGGCGGCCAATCTGCAGCCAGCGCCGCGCCGGAGCCCGCCGGGGACGGGGACGGGGACGGGGGAGGGTTCCCCGGGNGGGCAGGGGGCTCAGCCCAGGCTTCAATAGGGGATGGGGGGGATGGAGTGTGGCAACTTGCCCCAGAAATGGGACGTCCCTGCTGACACAGGCGGTGGATGGTCCTTTTTGTAGTGGCTGTGAGGGTCTCGAAGGGACTGAGGTCAGGGTGGGGTGTTTTCTTCTGAAGTGAGGTGCCTTTAGCCCCCAGGGGTGTAAACTGAGATAAAACCAACAGCTGCTGTCCCCCCCACCCTGCCCTGGCTGAATGGGCACCCGTGATTTGCATGGTAAAGCTTCCCCTGTGTCTCATGCTGTGCACAGAGATGCTCCCATCTATCTGCCTTTGGACTGCTCCGCTGGGAAAAGGGTCTGGGGACCATCCTGTGGTTGGCCTCCTTGGGACAAAACCCTGGGGCTCACCCCTGAGCTCCTCTCCATCTCCCACATCAGCTTTCTCTGTTATTTTCTTTCCCCCATCAGGAGCCTTCCCCAAGTCTCCTAACACAGGGTTTCCCTCATCCCTCTCATCTCAAGTGAACAGGCTCAAGCCCAAACCCCACATACACGTATGTGTATGTTCCACAGCCATGTATAAGCTCTAATTACAGCCAGTATAAGCTCTAATTACAAGGGAATCAGGAGGAGGGTCGGTCCTGCAGCCACCCGGTTGCCATCCCACCTTCAGGTCTGGGCATTCCTGCAGGGGCCATGGGAAGAGCTGCCACATGTGCAGAGAGAAGAGTTTGGGGGTTGTCTCCTCTTTAAAACAAATAATAATTGGAAAATGTTTGTCTCTAAACTCTTCCCTATAGAGACATGGCAGGCATTGCTTGTAAGAACATGAGGTAAATAATGTTCAGAGGGAAACTCAATGCTTCACTCGACAGAGGCCTCTAAAACCCTTTTAATCTGAGGGCCCCTCTGATGTACCTGCAGAGAGCAACTCGCTGGCNGGACGGGGGAGGGTTCCCCGGGGCAGGGGGCTCAGCCCAGGCTTCAATAGGGGATGGGGGGGATGGAGTGTGGCAACTTGNATTCAGGTCTGGGCATTCCTGCAGGGGCCGTGGGAAGAGCTGCCACATGTGCAGAGAGAAGAGTTTGGGTGTTGTCTCTTCTTTTAAACAAATAATAATCATAAACTGTTTGTCTCTAAACTCTTCCCTGTAGAGACATGGCAGGCATTGCTTGCAAGAACACGAGGTAAATAATGTTCAGAGGGAAACTCAATGCTTCACTCGACAGAGGCCTCTAAAACCCTTTTAATCTGAGGGCCCCTCTGATGTACCTGCAGAGAGCAACTCGCTGGCTTGGCTCCTGTCACCCTGGGTTCATTTCAGGGTTTTAAGTCCAGCAATATGTCTGAAAAAGTTGGGGTCAAACACCAGCAACCCCGAGAGGTGGGTGATGGTCTCTTGTGCTCAGGGCCAGGGGACAGGCCAAGGGGAATGGCCTCAAGCTGCACCAGGGCAGGTTCAGATGAGATGTCAGAAGAAATTCTTCCCCCAAAGAGCTGTGGGGGTGTGGGACAGGCTGCCCAGGGAGGGGGTGGAGTCCCCACCCCTGGGTGTATTGACCAGCCAGGAGATGAGGTGCTCAGGGAGATGGGTCAGGAGAGGACAGGGATGGTTGGACTCGATGGTCTCAATGGTCTTTTCCAACCTGCTCATTCTGGGATTCTGAGAAGCAAAAAATCTTTAAAATTTACCCACAGCTCCAAACCAACAGCTCACTGCCAGCCACGAACCAGGACCAGTATGAGACATCATCTCAGGACAGATCCCTGCCCCAGCTCAGTGCTCACCCACAGAAGCAGGCATTTCCCCTGTCACCCCACCCAGTTGCCCACCAGTGCCCATTCCTTACACAGGCACATTCAGCATCTCCTGGGCTCCTTCCTGAAGTCACAGGAGATGCTGTAATACGCTGGAGAAAGCGAAGCGAATCCCTGATGTTTCTTTTGCTAAATGCTCCTTAACCGTTTCACAGCAGCCTGTTCCCAGCAATTATGTGACAGTTCAGCACAAATGTCACACAGATGCTAAGTTTTCAGCACTTTCTGCAGTGCTGAGGCTGGAAAACAATGCATATATATATTTTTTTTGCTGATCCAAGTCCTTAGTAATTACACTTAATAGATCCCAGAGGGATTCCTGGGTAACCTGCACTATGGTTTCCATGGCAGAGAGACAGAGCTTGTACCCTGCGATAACAGGTAATAATGGATTGTTAATGCTTAAATTAATTATGCTACAATTGTATTTGTAAACCAGCTGTCCCTTGTATTCCCAGTAAGGCTCTTGAGTTGCTACACAACAGTTAAAGGATAAAAACAAACAAGACAGAGGGGCAGAAATGGTGATGCTCGGCCGCAGCTGGAAGAAACCTCCGCTCACTTCTGCTACAGCCAGGATCACCACCCTGACCCCTGTGCCACAACAAGGGTTTAGTCCCTTTTTAGTATTCCCATGGGCTTGGGGCTATGTTCCAGCTCTCTAAACTTTGGAGGAAATCTTAAGGTCCTTGGAGATGATCCCTGTTGATGCAGAATGACCCTGTTGTGTGGCTAACAGCGGTGTGCATTGCCCATCCTCAGCAGATGTTTTCCTCCTCCTACCAAGGAGCCCAGGGATCTCATTATCAAAAATAAAAATAAAAAACCCAACACCCCAGCCCCAGAGCTGCCTCTATTTGCTGATGAAATTTGCCATCACCTGGCATGCTGGATGATGCTCAGGCACAGCAGAGTTTGATTTAATTCTTCCTTTCCTGGAGCCAGGCTGGTCACCATTCCGGGTGGGATTCATCTCACATCACTTGGTCTACAGACAGCCTAGATGGTTTGTGCAGACTAGAAGTCTAACAACTGGGTGAGAGGATGCTGCCAACTGGCATCTGCTTCCCAGCAAAGCCAGTTCTGGACTTGCTGGGAGGCAGCAGGGTGTTTTGCAGCAGAGCCCCGTCTCCCGAACGACAGTCTGGGCAGTATGAAGCAATCTCTGCAGTTCCTGGTGCCTGGTTTCAGCACTAATATTTAGGGGTAAAGAGAGAGTTGTAGCTTTTTTTCTGAAGCAACAACAACAAACAAACAAAAAAACCCCACATAAAACCAGAAAGCTTTGAGGGCTGCTTGCTGTGTGCAACACACAAACCCCAGGCTCCACACATCAACTAGACCTCTGGCTTCTGAGCACCCTGGAGCCTGCGATACCGTTCGCCTTGGGGGTTTCTTCGAGCTTTTCAAGCCTCCAGAAGGCCAAAGATGAGATAAAGCCCTGTCAAACTACGAAAGCAGAGAGCCAATTTGTAAATGAAGGGTTGTTGCTCTTCCTAAATGTGGGTGGCTCATGATGGAGGGTGGCGTGAAGGGCTCTAAATCGCTGTGGTCAAAGGGAGTTCACTGACCCACTGCCAGGCTGGGCTCAGCAAAACAGCTCTCCCAAAGCACAAATGACAGAGTGATTCATCTGCCTGGGCACTGAGCAGGAATCGCTTCTTAGATGACACATATCCCAGGACACCTTTGCCATCAAAGGGTGAGAAGGGCAAGCGTTTCTTCTGAGCAGAGGTTAAGACACAAAGACCTTACAAGTGAGAAATAAGCCAGACATAAGCATTTAGAAGTGCAGCACGATTCGTAATTGGAGCTAAAACAGAAGCTTTGGAGTCCCAAAGCTGCTTATCCACCAGCTGCCACCAGCTAAGCAAGGCCGGGGAGGAGCAGCCGTACCTGCAATCGCTGCGCCGAGAGCCCGGGGTGGAGTTAGCGAGGGGAAGAGGGGGGTTGAAAAAGAGACAGCTGGAAAAAGGAAGCAGAATTTGTAGGTTGTCTGACAGTCGGGTTTGAGCTGCTCAGTTTGCTGAGACCCCTCCCAAGTCATCCAACCTATTTCTGGGATGCCTCTGCTGGCAGGCGTGGAGGAGAGCGCTTGTGCGGTGGCAAACGGCTTTCTCCTGCCTCTGCGTGGAGCAGGGGATGTGAGAGGCAAACAGGAGCAGAATGAACCAGGGGAGCTGATGCAATACAATTTTCCTACGAGGACAGGCTGGAAGAGTTGGGGCTGTTCAGCCTGGAGAAGAGGAGGCTCCAGGGAGACCTTCTAGCGCTCTGCCAGGACCTCAAGAGGGCCTACAAGAAAGATGGGGAGAGGCTGTTCAGTAGGGCCTGTTGTGACAGGACAAGGGGTGATGGGTTTAAAATAGAGGGAGGGAGATTTAGATTGGAGATTAGGAAAAAGTTCTTTGCTGTGAGAGTGGTGGAGCACTGGAACAGGTTGCCCAGGGAGGTGGTGGATGCCCCTGGATCCCTGGAGATGTTCAAGGCCAGGTTGGATGAGGCCCTGAGGAAGCTGATCTAGTTGGGGGTGTCCCTGCTTCTTGCAGGGGGGTTGGACTAGATGACCTCTGGGGGTCCCTTCCAACTCTAATCATTCTATGATTCTATGATTCAATGTCAAGTCCTCCCCCCTCTCCCTGTTCCTCTAGATGAGGGGACGACATCCCCTCCTTGGATGCTGTTCCAGTAGCATCTTCTGAACACAAGTACTGGAGGGTTTTGATTTTGGTCAGTCCAACAGGTCCATCCCAAAGTGTTTGTGTGGATGAAACCCCGTGGAACCAAGAGGCAGCCAGAGCAGCGCTGCCTCTTCGTTGGGGAGGGGAAATTATCCAGCTTATCCCAGGCTTGTGACAGCCAGGACAAAACTTTGCCTCCTTGGTGGCGTGGAAACAACCTGATTGAGCAGAGCAGGGGCAGAGATGGTCGGAAAAGCCAACGGTGAGCGGACCAAGGGTGATGCAAGCCCGAGGAGAGCGGCTCAGTCCTGCCCTGGCTGCGGGGGGGAGGGAGCCAGACGCGCTCCGTGCCTCTGCCAACAGAAACAGCAGCAGCAATAACCACCTGCAATCTGTTAGTCCATTAACACCAAGCTCAAAAGTCATTAAAAACCCCCAATAATCTGAAATGGAGCTAAACCCCCTCAAACCACGCTGCGTTGCGGGGCTGGAGGGGTGGGAGGGAGTGGCAATAGGGGTGGTTTGTGCCTTTCAAAGGCTTTGCGGGGTGCAGGGGGGGTGAGATGCTGGAAGCAGCCGGGTGTGGATACCTGGCTGCCGGGAGAGGCGCTCCGCAATCCCTCCCTTGCTCGGCTCCCTCTGACCCCGTTGCTAAGCTACAAACATGCCTTTCCAGCAAGCTCCAGCATCCTCGCTCCCACCCACTCCCAAACGCGAACTGAATCAGCTCAGAAGAGAAACGAGCTCTGGCCAGCAAGGAGCATTTTGCTTTTTTTTTTTTAATTTTCATTTTTCTTCCTTTTCCAAATATTTTTTTTTCCCTTTTTTATTTTTCCCTGGCACAAGAACCTGCGTGGAAAGGGCACCCACCCCTGCCCCGTGCCAACCCGGGAGCTTTGCTACAAGGACAGGAGCTTTGTTTAGACCGTTCCAGGGGATTCGAGCTGGCACAGCTCCTTTGAGGCAAGAATAGATGAGGATACCAGCTCCTCCAAGAAATAGCTACCACCTACCTGCAGGCTCGCTGGCTCGCCCCAGGCGAGCCGCGCTGACGCGTTAGGACAGCCAGTGCCTCCCGACGGCGACAGGGTGGCGGCGGGGATGGGTTCCCGGCCGGTGCTCTGCAGAAGGATGCTGTGGAGGGATGCTGGCAGTCCTGGCGCTGGGTGGTGTCTTCTTGTTATTCCTGGGGTGCTCAGAGGGTCCCACAACAGTTATCTGGGCTTTTTATGCTTGTGGGGGGGTTCTGGGGGTTTCAGCCCAGGCTGCTGTGGGTGTATGATATGGGCTGGGGGTTGCTGCGGTGCTTTCCACCTTGATGTCATCCACAGGGACCCCTGGAATGATCATTAGAGCTTTCCTCAGATGTTGCCTTAATGTGGACCACCACAAGGAGGTCTGTCAGGAAACCTGTCTGGGCAGCTTATGGGGAAATGTCCCCTGATAGCTCCTCAACCATCCCTGAACCATGATGTGATCCAATACAATCTTCTGGGTGTGTTTCCTTGTTGTTAATGATCCTGGGGCGTGACTGAGTGGTGGGGTGGCCTCTCCTGGAGCACTGGGGACAGGTTTGGGTGTCACAGGACAAGAGGGACATGAGTGTCCAGAGGAGGTGATGAGGGTGGGGAAGGGTCTGCAGGGGAAGTCTGACCAGGAGAGGCTGAAGGCCCTGGGGTTGTTCAGCCTGGAGAAGAGGAGGCTGAGGGGAGACCTCATGGGGGTCTGTGGCTTCTTGACAAGGGGCAGCGAAGGGGCAGGCGCCCATCTCCTCTCTGTGGGGACCAGGGACAGAACCCGAGGGAATGGGATGATGCTGTGACAGGGGAGGGTCAGGCTGGGTGTCAGGAAGAGGGTCTGTCCTGAGAGGGGGGTGGGCACTGGGGCGGGCTCCCCAGGAAGGTGGTCACAGAACCTGACTGAGGTCAAGAAGCATCTGGATGATGCGTTCAGCCCCACGCTCCGACTTAGCTGGTCCTGTGTGGACTCCATGGACCTTGTGGGTCCTTCCCAGCTCAGGAGATTCTGGGATTCTTTGATCCTATGATTTTACTTATCCCTTTAATACCAGATTTCCAACCAGTGCCTTAACCAGTGTGTCCAGTGGGCGTGTGCACTGGGGGGTTTGCTCGGAGCGCTGAGTCCGGAGCTCACCCTGGGACTTGGGTGCCTGCCCAAGGCTCGCAGCATCGTTTGCTGGAGGCTGTAAATCATCCCTTTGGATCCTGCTAGAGCTGGACACTGCTACATGTCAACCTCAGCCAGATCCTCAGAGCATCTTCTAACACTTCTCCTTCTCTTTCTCTTCCAGGGCTCGGCTCCCATCCTGGTAGTCATGGTGATCTTACTAAATATTGGAGTCGCCATTTTGTTTATTAACTTTTTCATCTAATTCAAGACTGTCTTGTTTGCAAAAATAACAGTTACATGTATGAATGGGGGGAAAAAAAACCACAAAAACAACCAAACAACAACAAAAAGGGAAAAAAAAAAATCATAACTCGAACTGTCCTACGACAATTTCCAAGTCTTTTCACAGAAGAACAACAACCGATCGAGTCTCACTCACGGTTTGCCTTTTTTCCTGGGTAATGTTTTTTGGATTTTAGCCAAAATTCTCTGCTTGTATAACACTATGCTGTGTGGCATGGCAAAATGCTATCAACACTCTGCCCCCCCCCAACACTGGAAAGGATGAGAAGGAATCCCAACAAAATAAAACCTCATTTCCCCTTTCCCCTCACATCCCTCCTCTCCAAAAAAAAAAAAGAAAAATATATTCATAACAACAGTAATGAACCCCAAAATGGAAACTAGATGAGGGGACCACGAGGAGGTTTTGTTCCAAGTGTGTACAGGTCCTGGGATGCTCCAGGCTGAGTTTCCCTGGGAAATCCACAATAGCTTTAAAGATGAAGCAAATGGGAGGGAAAAGCAAGACCAGGCTTTTCTCCTGCCTCCCTTCACCAGAGGAGAAGCGTTGCTGTCCAGAGGAGCAGGGGGAAGGTGTGAACCCCATCTAGATGTGAAAGATGGGAGAAGGGCAACAGGCCCCTGTTTTGTTATTTGTTTTCAAAGCNCTCCCCAGGCTGCTCCCAGCCATGGCAAGGCTGGAAAACCCACCCAGCGCTACTTAATTGCCAGCCAACCTCTCCTGGGTAAAAACATGCACCCAGGTTACCCCCCTCCCCTCCAAAAACACCAAACCAAACCCCCCAAAAATCCTCACAGAGACACAAATGCTCACCAACACGTGGGGAG
>VXBZ01012850.1:73887-89721 GCA_013399135.1 Heliornis fulica | reverse complement strand
ATTTTTTTCTTTTTTTTTTTTTTTATGTCACCTAATTTGTTTGTTTATACCATCTTTGTAATATGCCTGCCTTGATTTTTTTCCCCCTCCCCTCCCCCCTGATAATATACATACTCATTAAAGATGCCGTATCCCTGTTCTGAGCTGTTACGGTCCCGATCACCAGAGTATGGTCTTAGCTCAAACTGCTTGGAAATGCCTGGCATCCCCTCCCCAACCTGTAAAGTTCTTCCCACCCACCNNNAGGGGTGAGGAGGGGAAAAAATAATCCTCCTCGAGGTTTCACATACAGAGTTGTTGGGTACAGCCCTGACTTGTGGACTCAGCTTTGCTTTGCTTCTGTTTTAGCTGTTTCTCTGCTACCTTTTCAGCAGATTTCTTATTACACTGCACTGGATTGCTATATTTTTAACCAGAAATAAACTAAGGATTAGAGCATGTGCCAGTTAAATTCAGTTCTTTTCCTTACATGGTCTTATTCCCTCCTGTCACAGATTTGCTTCCTCTTTTCCTTTCCCTTTTCAGGCAGAGGGCTATGGGCAGACAGGGTAAAGGAGAACTGGAGGCAGTGAGATGCCAGCAGCTTTATTTCATTTTCCACAGTAACTCTACATCATCTTTGTACCTTTTCCTTTTTTTTTTAGCCTTTTGGGTCCTTAAGTCATATTTTTATGTTTTTCCCCTCTTAAGTGGTTGTTGGATGCTTGGGATGAAGCATGTAACACCATACTGTGCTTGGTACTCACCCCCCTGCCCTGTAATCCTCCATCCCAACGCTGCAAAGGACTCTCAAGGACCCAATTTTTGCAATTTGGAGTGCTTGGCACAGGGGTCCCACAGGAGCAGGTCAGTTCCATGCAAACACAGGGTGATATTTACACACACAACCACCCCTGTCACCAGATAAAACCACTGGTGATTTCATGACTAGCTTCCTCACACCAGTGACCACCCAGTTACTCCTGCCCTTGCCCACGTACCAGCAGCTACACAAACACTACTCAGCTTTTACATCTCCTCTTACCCACAGAGCTGAGGTTCCTTCAGCAGAAGAGCCAGCCCAAGACTAATATTAATTGGCTCCCAAACCACGTGTTTAAAAATAACGATTCCTCTATTAATCACGGGGTGCTGAGTAATTTATCTCAGTCCTGGGCTTTTCACATTTGCCCAAGGCCAGAAATAGTCTTGAGAAGTAGCCCAGAGAGAGAGGTAATTCAGTGTATTGCCCTGTCTTATGAGCCCTGGGTTCATCCATACCTACCAAAGGCACATTACAGCGTCTCTCATCGCTGCATATAAATCTACATAAATTGTCCATACCTGCTGGTTTATGTCCACACTGACAGCTGCATGGGAACAGCTGAAGCTTTGTATCATTATCTAATTTTTTTTTTCCAGGCTGCAATGGTTATTTTTATGTTCCTATACCAGAAAAAGCAGCACCTGAAACACGAGGAGGAGCTGGGGCTCAAGGAACCAGCCCACCCTAATCCACCTCAGTAAAGGAAAAAAACCCTCTGTGGGGACACCCAGGTCCTCCAGCCAGACCCAACCTGTGGGAGCAATGGGCTGGTTTGACACCATGTCTTTGGGGAAGGCAAGAAGGAAGGAATACAAAAATCTTCCACCTGCTCCTGCCACGTCAGCTTCTCACCAGCCCATCTGGCGTCTGGTTTGCTTGTACCCGAGACCTAGATTCTCCGAGCGTGCTGGGACTCTCCAGGGCCTCATCTTTGAGGGATGCTGAGCTGTTGCAGCATCTCTTTACCTAGTGTGGAGCTATGAGGCTCCAGTACTGCTCCAGGTAAAAAAGAAAGGAAAAAAAAATAAATATCCAGGGTGCAACAGACAGGGAGGGGAGAGAAGAGAAATAATGTTGTACTGATGACGAAGGGCTTAATTGAAACCCAAGGACTAATTACATGCCATGACAGGCTTTGTTTGGCAGGTTGAGGATAGAAAACTAGGATTTTGAATTTTAAATTGTCTTGGGGTGAGGTTGGCTCCAGAGATGCGTGGGAAGGCCAAAGAGAGCAGAGGCTGGGCTGGATCTCCCGCCCACGCTGTGCCACACGTGGGTAATTCTCTCAAGCAAAGACAGGCACAGTGATGAGTGTTCCTGGAGTAGGGAAATGGATCAAGCCCTCCCACAGCCCTTAAATGATTCCACCCCTGTGGCTGCTGCCCATCACCAACCTTCCCACTCTGCTGCAGACCACCCTGAGCAGATCAAGCACTAGGTAACAGGCCTCTGAGTTACAGATGCACCAGCACGACGCTTCCCTCGGAGGCATTTCAAGCTCCTGAGTTCCTTTTATTGGTCTGGTTTGACTAACAGTAACCCACAGCACTGCCAGCACCCTGGTTTTAACACAGTACATGTCATTACCTCCTCACCATGCCAAGCTGGGGAGTTTCCACTACTAAGCAGTGCCCAAAGGCCTGAATATGTAACTCCAAACAGTCTGAGCCGTGTCCCTTCACCCAAGGCATCCCAAAGGTCATGTTCTGTACTTAAAGGAAACTTCCCTTTCTAGACATTGAGAGCTGCTGTGTGTTGGCCAGATTTTTGTTTGGTGAGTGGTCTAGACATGTTTGTGGAGGGTTGTCCACTGCCCAGCTGGAGGTTTTGATGGTAGATAAACTCTGGTGAGACTCACGCTCAGGGACAGGCATCACTTTCTCCTCCACCACACTGCCACCCACTAGACTCACACTCCACATCATCTATTTACCTGGGTGTGGGTACACTATTAACAGCACCCTCAGTCTAGCAAGGCTCAGGGTCTCTTCCAGACTCACTTTATCCCATTAAGACCCCCAACACCCCAGCCCTCACCTCTCCACTAACAGCAGCTGCATTCTGCTATCGGGTGTTTGGTCTTGTTGGAAGGGAAAGCTGTGAGAATCCCTCCTGCAAGCAGAATCCCACTGCTCCCCAGCCCCACTGGTGCAGAGCACATTTCAATGTCCTTTCCCTCTGGAAGGTTAAGGCACTGTGGGTTAGGGATGAGGGATGCTGCAGCTGCTGGGCCAACAGCTGCTTCCCAGCAGAAGCATCTGTACTCGTCCGTTCCCACCCGGAGTCCTGTGATTGTACACGAGACTTTGGCCTCTGCCTTGCTGACACTCACTCAGGGCTGCTCAGATCTCTGCAGCAAGAAGGCACAGGATTTGCCACCACAAACCAGCCAGTGAAGGATCCCAGCTTATCACCAAGACAAATGAGGAAGGACAAGACCAGCCCAGCACGTGCAGAGCACCACAAGCCCGATGAACAAACGATTTGCCAGCAGAAGACTTCAGGACTGGTTTATCCCCAGAAGCCACCACAGCAGGCAGGCAGCAGCAGCTCAGTGAGACTGAACCAAGTCTTCACTGTTACAAAACACCACAAGCATGGATGCAAAGAACCATCTCTCCATCTACAGAAAGGGTTTCTCTCTGGGGCTGCCCAACGACCCTCAGCTCTGATGATCAACACTGCTCATCGCTTCCATGCCCCAGCCACGCACCACCGATGAGGGGGAGAAACAATCCCATGGGTTTAGCCACAAACCTTCTGCTGTGGCCTTTGTGTGCACCCCCTGAAGTCAAACACACTTCAGCTGGCACTTTCCTTTGGTCTCTTTTTCCCCTCCTCACTGCACATGTAAATCTGTCAGAAAAATCTGATTTCCCTGTTACTTACCATGCATGTGGCCCAAAAGAGAAGGGATTACTAATTACATTTTCCTCAAAGGGTAAAAAGACACAAAGTTAATTTCAGCCTTGCTTTTCAACTTGGCAACTTGATTGTTTCCAGGTACAATAATATGCAGAGGTCTCTTTCTCCTCTGTAGATGTTTGTACCTTCATCCCTTTGCCCATCTCGTTGTAAAGCAATTGTCTGGTGGATGCCAAAGGAATAATTGAATTTTATTTGGGAGCTCATACATTAAAAAAGTACAAACTGTTCTTTGTACATGTCAGACAAGAATAACTCCTCAGATGCTGCTGGAGTTGCTCAGTCCCTAGTTCTCCACAGAGTTCAAGGCCTGGCTCTCCTCTTGGCTATCACTTTAGGAAAACCACTTCACTGATGTGTCCCTGCCTGCAAAACTGACCTTCCTCTTTCAGGCACTTCTGGGACCAGTACAACAAAAACAACCAGATACCAGCAACCCTGAACAGGCTTCAGCAGACCTTCAGCCAAGGCTTGGAGGAGGAAGGTCCCACTACAGTTTGATATCAAAGTATCACAGTTTGTACTTTTTAAGATGGTGGCAGAGTCCAGCCCATCCTGACCTCATCTGCTGGCACTTAATGCAGCAGAAATAATCAGCCATCCCCACTCAGGGGAAGAATTTTACCTTTTCTCTGAGGTTTCATTCGCTCAACCAACATGTGACAGCTGCCAGTTGCATCAGCAAGAGATGGGCCAGGGTGTCCAGACAGATCTTGGGCTGGTGCTGGCTGCAGGGCTCAAGGGAGTGTTGCATCCACCTTGCTCACTCTGGAGATGTGCCCAAATTCCTGTCCCAAGTCCAGCAGCCACAAATGCTCCAGTGAGGCTGGAGGCTGTGCAGGTTCTAGTCCCCATGCAGGCTGTTCCATCCAGAGATGACAGTTATTCCTCAGTTTCCAGGCCAGGTCTGTTTGCCACAGCAGTGTCCCCTCATTGTACCACCAAAGGATGGCCATCAGAGCCACCGCTGGCTCATCCAGGACACTCACTCCAAACCCAGGTTCAGCCCAGCCTCAGAGCAGAACAATGGCAGCCCTGGGAAGCCAAGTTCTCCCCTGCAACCCACCCCCAAAACCTCCTCTCCCTCAGCAGGCAGCGTGCTCACCACGGGAAGCTGCAGGAACAGGCTGCTGTGCTGCTCACAGGAGAGGGACAGTTGGCCCATCTTGACTCACGGGTTCCTTGGAAGCATCTCTTCCAGTCTATGCCTTCTCCCATCATACTTAGCTTGGCACAAAGCACAGGAGGACTGTGTTCCAGAGCCCTTGAGGAAAAGATGAGAGGAAACCCCTCAGATTATCACTGCACACACTCCAGCTCATCTGATGCATCTGGCTCCCTCATCCAAGTCTCTCTACTGGAGGAGGACAGAGAATCCTTTCCTGTACCGAACTATCCTTCATCCTTGGCACTGCTGTAACTCAGCTCCAGCTCACAGGGAAAAAAAAAATTCTCTCAGGGCATCTTATCTGTATTTGTAGTGATCAAAAGGCAAACATAAAAGTACATCTGGCCAAAAGTGTGTGTTCTCCTCTCCAGCTGGGCTGCTGGAGCTGAGTCCTGCGGGGAAGCGCTGTGCTCTAAACCCCCCTCTTTACAAAACACAACTGATATTTTTATTAACCAGCAGATGCAACTGAGTGGCAGGTTCACCAGAACTCTGTCTAGAAAGCCAGTGCCACCATACAGGCACAAAGGCTCAACCACCACAGAGATCCAGGGACTGCAAGTGAACCCAGGCAGCAGCTGGACAACGGGGCGACTCGCGGTTCTCCAAGGGAGCTGGGCGAGGGGTGGTTTGTCTTCACCTCTCACCTGTTACTGTGCACAGAAGGTACCTCCCTGTCCAACATGTTTTTATCCTGACAATTAAATCACACTGGCAGCCTGCTCAATTTCATCTTTATTACATGCTAATTAGCTTTGCAGAACCTAGCACTGCTCTCCTGAGAGCTGGCTCCTCGGTGATGCCCCTGCCAGAACAATACCCACGGCACCCTGGGTTCCTCTGCACCTCTGGTGTGGGGTCACCACTCGTGTGCTGTGGCAGACACACTTGTATCCCTCCTGCTGGTCCCTGTGGACCACAGCAGAGCTCTGCTGGCAAGAAAGGGATGCCATGAGGAGAAGGGTTCAGTCAAGAAGCGGGGTCAGGTGGTGAAACATCCTCTGAGAGTTCCATCCTGCTCACTCCCGCTCTCAACATTGAGAACTTTTGCTCTCAGCCTTGCAGGTGAACACAAACACACACAGAGTCCACTGGTCTGTGCCACTGAGTCTCAAGGAATGACATTTCACTGGTCCTAAAGAGGTCACAGGTAGGACAACTGCTTTTGGGGACAACACATGAGAAACTGAGCAAGCAAATGAGGAACCTGCTACAACCAACACCGAAGACTTCTGCACACATCAGGGTACAAGGGCTCTCGGACAGGTAAGGTGTGAAAGGATTCCCAGGTTTCTCCAGCCACATCTCAGGGCTGCTGGTGCATCTCAGGACCTCCAACTGCATATTTCAGTGATACCTCTCCCACAGGGGGAGGAAAAGAAGCAGAAAAGCTAGGATGGGATTGAGATAACCAAGATGATGTAACCAAGTAAGTTTATTGTAGAAACCCTTGGGAGACATGTTCTGGCCCCAGTCAGGGTAGGGCATCTGGGACCAGTGAACCATTGTGATGTGCAGCTTGTCTTGACAGACTGAGAACAACTTCTGAACAGAAATATGACAGTGCTGTATGACAGCCTCAGCAGTACAAGTGCCTGGACAGCAACCCTGTTCCACAAGACCCTCCCACAACCTCCAGAGGAGTAACAGCATCTCCAGAGCATTAACCCAGCAGAGATATCGAGACCTGTCAGCCCACAGACACTCCTGGAGCAGGCAAAGGCTGGAGTGCCAGGATGGCTTTTGGACACACTGACTGCCTGGCACTTCAGGCTGAGCTCAGCCGAGCTAACCAGTGCTTCCAGCGTGTTTCTCCACTCATGGAAGAGCCTCAACACCATCTAGACTGAATCTTCATAGAAAGTCTTTGCCATGGCATGTGCCACTTTTACCACCTTCTTCTCCTTGGCATCTGGGCCCATGTTGGCACGGGCCAGTTTAACCCAGTAGTGCTCTGTCCTGGAGAGGTAGTCTGAGTGCTGCTCGTCGGGCTGAACGGATGGGTGCTGCTCCTCTCCTGGAACACAACGAGAGGAAGACAGAAAGAGAGGTCACAAACAGCTAGTGAGGGCAATCTGCTCTTCCATGTGTCAACCTGGCCAGGATCATTCTCCAGATAATGTGTTTAAATGTAACAGCTGAGCAGTCAATGAAACTACTCCTCTACCTACGAGCAGAGTACTATCAAAACTCACCTGGATGCCAGTGAGGCCTTCCAGGCCAGCAGCAGGACCAGCAGGTACTGTGCTAAACCCCACTTCATAGATTAGCAAAAAGACAACATTCATTTTAATCATCACCTTCATCTTCACTCTCCTCTTCAGAGCTCTCCTCTTCCCCTCCCTCTGCACCTTCCGCATCATCATCCTCTTCATCGGACTCGGACTCCTCCAGCCATTCTTGAGCTTCTTTGATGAGAAAAGAAAACAGAAGAAATAAAACCTGAGCTGTTTCACAGTCCTACAGCCAGAACTGCCCTGGACAATGCCAGGGTGAGGTCAGAGAGGTGTGCTCCTGAAGAGCCCTGCTGCACTCACAGATCCACCCACTGCACAGGGCCTGGCTCTGGTGGGGGGTGGAGGGAAGAGAGAAAACAGTCAGGAAGAAATGAACAGCAGAGAACAGCTGGAAGAAAAGCTGGTTAGAGCTGATGCTGCCAAGAGTCATCTCTCCTCCCTAGCACCTCAGTTCCATGATCATGAGTGAGATTCCTTCCTTTCCACCCTTCCTTTCAAAGGCAGGCTGTGAGATCCCAGAACATGGTCCCCTATTTCAGGTCTCTACAGTGCCCTAGACCATGACCTTGGAGAATCACCCAGCTACTACTGTAAGAGATACTCTGCTCTAAGATACACCCACAACTTAACAGGTTTTCCAGGGAGGTGGTGGATGCCCCTGGATCCCTGGAGACGTTCAAGGCCAGGTTGGATGAGGCCCTGAGCAACCTGATCTAGTTGGGGGTGTCCCTGCTTCTTGCAGGGGGGTTGGACTAGATGACCTCTGGGAGTCCCTTCCAACTCTAATCATTCTATGATTCTAACTTCTTTCAACAATGAGTAGAAAATCCACTGAATACATCATGGCTGAGGTCTCTCACATGATGCTCTCTGTGGTAACAGTGAACACTCATGTAATGACCACATCACCAGGATTTCAGGGCAGGGACTTCAATGCCTGCCCCATCCCCTGAGCCAGCCTTCCCAGCTGGGAACAGCCTGGGAACAGCCTGGGAACAGCCTGGGAAGGTAATCAGAGTATGAAACAGGCAAACCACATGTTTAGGGAGTGAAGAGATAACCCTAGTTGATGCCCACAGGTTCTGCAGCACTCAAGACAGTGACCATACACCACTGCTGTATGACATACACCAAGCTTTAACCCATCTAGGAAAAGTCACTACTCAAATCTACTAAGCTTGAGGCTCATCCCCACCCCTGAGGAAGCTGAGGAATCCCCACCCCAGTTGTAGGGTTTTACCTCTAGTGTAGTGTTGCTACACTAAAGACAGAGATTGATCCCACCATCAGAACTTACTTGGATCCATCTCCACTAGCACCTTCCACTCTTCCATCTTATGCAGGTCAATGCTGTAGAGGTCACTGAGGGTGAACTGGCGATCACCCACCTCGAACATTCCCCCATAGACGTAGAGAAGCCCATGCTTCACCGCCAGCATGGCGTTAGACCGCGGGCACGGCTCCACCAGCTGGCCCAAGGCTCCATCTTCTGCTTCCTCCTCTGATTCAGACCTCTCCTTCTCTTCTGCAGGTCCAGAGATCACCTGCTTGATTGTCATGACAGTCCCATCTTCTGCCACCACTTCTTTGACGATCTCTACTGGGCCTTGTGGGTGTTGCTTCTCCATCTCCTCATCTTCAGCACCCTCAGCCTCAGGTTTTCTGCCACGTCTTCGCTTCTTCTTCTCTGATTTTGGCCCCTGTTATCAAGAACAAGGAACAGAAGGAGACTGAGTGTGAACTGTGTGCACCTCATAGTGTATTACAGCAGCTAATACAAATACTATGGAAGCTGCTGGGTGAGAGCAGGGTGGATTCAATTATTTTTCCACTGGAATTGTAAGTCTCAAGTGATAGGTGCAACCTCCCACTCAACACAAACTTCCAACAGGGAGCAAGGAAACTCCTTGAGAACCCATGGCATGGAGTTGCTTCCTCTATTAATGGCAGCATGCACCCAAGAGACAGAAAACAGCTCTTTTGCTCTCAACCTTGCAGGTGCACACAAACACAGAGTCCACTGGTCTGTGCCAGCAGCAGGAGAAAATAACCCACCATTCTGTGAAATCAAAACAATTGCTGGGTGCTAAATTACAGTGCATTACCAGGAAGCACTCCAGGTCTTCAAAATACTCTATGAAAGGGCTGGAAAACAGTCAGAAGCAAACACCTGAGTACATGTTTGCCTATTATTATGTGATTGACTTCTCCTTTTTGAGAATAAAGCCAGAAACAGTGGGGGTGGAAAGAAGGAAGTTCAGCCAGGCCATTTGCACCTCACTCCCCACTTCAAACAAAATCAAAGATCTGAGCTGAGGGACACATTTCTCAAGTTCTTACAAGCCAAGGTTAATGTTTCATCTCTTCTAGTAGCTCATCAACACTGGGGAAAAGAGGGAGGGGTTTTGATCCCAAAGCAACACAAGATCTTTTCACCACTGCTTTTATGAACTATGTCAGAATTACACATCTGACCTGGAGTTGGCCTCCAGGTAACACCACAGCTGAGATCCTGTGCTGCTTTGTTTGATTTTGTATTACACAACAGTGGGGCACTAGCAGCCTGACTCCTGGGGCAGTGTCACTGCCTCCTGAACCACCCTCAATCTGTGCCCAACCATGGAGGCTCAGAGGCTTCATCTCTCCCCAGAAGGATGACAATCCTCATCACACTGTGGAAGCAGGGCATGGAGAGCACGATGAGCTAGGGGCTGGGAAGGAATTCAGTTGGTCTGGCAGAAAAAAAAAGATCTGCTGGGGAAGTTGCACATCCCCAGCTTCAATTCTACAGGCTTCAACCCTTCAAAGCCAGGGTGTCACAGCCCAAAGCAGCACCCAGACCTGGTGGCTCAGCTTCTGGAGCACCCAGAGTTATTAAAACTAAAGGCTTTGCTCCACACTGCAGGAAAAGTCACATGAGGCCATAAAAAGGCCCAAAGGACACATATCCCACGATCAAGGAGAATAAGCTGAAGATGTAGCTGTTATTTTGAAAACAAAACCTTTAGCTGTGCAGGAAACCAGCGGTTCTTCCCAATGTCATAGACATAAATATCATTGAAGAAGTCCCCTTCGACGCTCTCCTCCTCTTCCTCATCCTGCACACCCCCGAAGAGGAGGGAGCGGTTACTCGGACAAGGTGCCGTGGAGAAGCCAGACCTGGGCGTGGGTTTCACTCCGGACGGGTTGAGCCGACTCCAAGCCCACTTGTCTGGTGACAAACAGAAGAAAACAGGAGCATCAGCAAAGGAGAATCCTCAGAGTTTTCACTGTATTTAGCCTTCTCCTACCACCAAAACATAATATTGATCCCCAGGATCCAGTTGGTCTGGCAGACTCTCCATAGGTGCCTTCTACTCCAGCACCCAACCTGCAGCACTGCCTCAGCCCCAACAGTACAGTTTGTTGTAGAGACCCAACTGGACTGCCAGAAAACTGCTCAGCAGCAGGAGAGGGCTTGTGCTCTACACCCTCTGCTTCTGCTCCAATCCCTTCCACTTTGGATTTAAAGAAAATCCCTAAAATGCAGGTTGGGAGAGGCATATGCAGTGGCTGGGCACTGTGTTTCTGAAGGAACCACTATTTCAACAAGATAAGCTATAAATAGGACAACAATCATAGAATCATAGAATGATTAGAGTTGGAATGGACTCCCAGAGGTCATCTAGTCCAACCCCCCTGCAAGAAGCAGGGACACCCCCAACTAGATCACGTTGCTCAGGGCCTCATCCAACCTGGCCTTGAACGTCTCCAGGGATCCAGGGGCATCCACCACCTCCCTGGGCAACCTGTTCCAGTGCTCCACCACTCTCACAGCAAATAACATTTTTCTAATATCCAATCTAAATCTCCCTCCCTCTATTTTGAAACCATCACCCCTTGTCCTGTCACAACAGGCCCTACTGAACAGCCTCTCCCCATCTTTCTTGTAGGCCCCCTTGAGGTCCTGGCAGAGCACTAGAAGGTCTCCCTGGAGCCTCCTCTTCTCCAGGCTGAACAGCCCCAACTCTCTGGAATCTGGACAGTGTATGTGACCAACCTCCTCCCCAAATCCCACTTTAAGATGGGCAGGTTTAAAGGAATCAGCCACAATTATTACAGTTTAGAAATTCAGCTCAAAGATGACCATCCCATTCCCCCAGCCAATGGCAAAATACACTCTTTTCCTAAGGAAAGTGTCCCCTGCTCCTGGGGACATTCACAGTTAAAAGAACCAATCTCCTGCCCTTGACAATACCCACCCACCCCTGCACTAGGTAATCTCATGAGATCACACCCCAATCCTCTCTCTGAAGAGAGAAGAGTGAGCCACCACTACACAACAGTTTGTCAAAACAGGAATTTCCAGCATGGAGAATTCTGAAATCCCAAAGATTTTCTGTTGTGAAACAGAAGAGCAGTGATCAAAATGTCCCAGAGAACAGGAATTTCAAAATACTGTTTAATCCCTCCCACACATAAACCAAAAAAATCCCTAAAATATCTTTTCTTATAGTTTTTCCTGAGGTTGCATGTGCAGGTCTGAGCTCCTCACAGCTACACAAGGAGCCTCAAGACCCTCCACTCCATCTCAGACTATTCCAGGACCAACTGGGAGATGTCAACATAGATGATACTGAGCCAGAAGCAATTCTCTGACAAAAGGTATAACTCCAACCTTTGTCCAGAGCTCTGCCACCTTCTCCACCTGCTCCAATCCCCCTGTGTTTCAAGTTTACCACTGACATAGGCTCAAAAGCTGGAGCTCACCCAGAACAGAGAACCACAACTCTGTACAGCCTTTGCCTAAGGGGTGGCTTTGCTCAGCAAAGCAGTCACAGCCTCATCTTTTCAGGCTGTAAAACTGAGTGTGAGAAGGTGACAGAACCCACCAATATTCCCCTTCAACTGCTGCTTCTTTCACCCTAGCCCCTTTCTTTATAAGCTGGAGTCACAGCACACAAATGCATTTAGCTAATCCTGTGAGAGAGAAACATTTAAATCAACTCAACTGCTGTGTTTAGCCCCAAAGCAAACACTGGGGCATAATGCTTTTCCTTAACAGGGTATTTTTATTCTGGGCTTGGGGTTTTTTAGTTGGTTATTCAGAAGAAGAGAGAAGATTTGCATGCACAGTCCTGCAGGATCACTTCCAAGACAGCCCTCCCTGCTGCAGGAGCACCTTACCTTCCTCCTTGCCTGCACCTTCAGCCTTCAGCAGGAACATGTCTGTATGCAGTGTGCCTTTGTCAACATCCTTCTTAACTCTCTGCAGGGAAGGGAAAGACAGGGATGCTCAGTAAGAACAGCTACAGTGCCTCAAAATGTAGGAGGTTCAACTCTTCAAGGCCCAGACAGTCACTCACACCAGAATGGCAGCACAGGCCACTCTGGAATGATGGAAGGAAAAGGCAGGACCAAGGGACCAGGAAACCCAAGGTCCTGCCTTTTACTGTGTCACAAACAGTATCAGGTAGTCTCAAGGGACCAATTTAACATCTGTGCCTCTGCTTCTCTAGCTGTAAAAGAGAGCAGATACCCACTCCACCAAAGTGGCACACGACAACTTTCCACAGGGCTTGCAAGGCCCTCTGGGATTCTGCCCTTGGATGTTGACAGCCTGTGCTGTGTCATCTGCAAGGCCCAAGCTCAGGCACAGAGCTGTGACCAGCACACATGGCCCCTGCCACTCCTCCCTCTCCATCCCACTCCAAGAGAAGCAGAGAAGCCTCAGCCAAGGAAACTAAATGCATGATTTTAAATGCAATTTTCCCTTGCTCCTCTTTCTGCAAGCACCTGGAGGACACAGCAACACACAGAGTGTGAAAGCAGCTCCCTGCACCACTGCAGGAGGCCTCTTCCTAATGTCACCACCCACCCATCCCTTCCTGCAGAGTTCCTGCTTCCTTGTGGCCCCCTTCCTCCTGGGGACAGTGGCATTGCTACACTGTGTAACTGCTTCCAGGATGCAGGCAAGAGATCCCAGAAGCTGGGAGGGGGAGGTGCAGTCCTCAAGATGAACAGGGCTGAAAGCACAGCAGCATATGCACCTGACAGGGTGGTTACTGCATGGCCTGGGACTTGTGGGAATGGTATGGAATTCTTAGAAAGGTAGAAGAGAGAGGGAAGTGTGACAGACACTGCACACCACCACTGTGATGATGCTGAGAAGCCCTGGGGAAGGCTGGTGATGAAGTGCTGGAGGAAAGAGGAGAACTCTGCAGTGCAGCAGAAAGGAGAGTTTCGGTTCCCTGAAGTACCAGAGTCTGTGGGGGGAGTCTGGGCCTGTCTTGTGAAGTGTCTTAGTTTGGGGTCGTGGCTCACATGTCTTCTGGCTCTCCACACTCACCTGAGCTGATGACACACACTACTCCAGACAAGGTGCCTACACTGGACACTCCTCCATGCAACCACTCCAGTGCAGTCAGTGGCTGCTCTATTCCACCTGCTGTCCTTGAGCAACAAGACACCCAGCACAGAGGGACAGGAACAAGCATCAGGCACAGCCCCTACTTTCCCACTACAAGGTTGTACAGTGAGGACTCCTTCAGCCACTGCTGGCTCTCCAGCACATGGAAAACAAGCAAGGCTTGTTCCTGCACTGGTGAGTGGCTCTGAGGCACTGCTGGAGGAGCTCTGGTGCTGGAGATGTGGCTGGAGGTGCTGGGAGCTGCCCACCTTGAATGAATCCTTGAGAGTGAGCTGCCAGGGCAGGATGGGGAAACAAAAGGCCTTCTAGGAAAGGTGCTGTTAAGTATCAAGTATGCTGATTCAGAGCCTTGCAGTGCTTGTATTGTGGGATCTACAGCAACAGCTCTCAAGTTCAAAGGGCTGTGAGTCACTGTGCCAAGCAAGTGCCATCCTCTGGCAATGTCACACTTGGCTGTCTCTGTCACATAAGTGTAGAGCAGAAGTCACCAACGTCCTGCAGACAACAGATACTGCAGCCTTTTTAGTCTGTCCCTCACCTTAATCAAACACCCCTCCAAGCCTCACTCATGCAAAGAGCTGTCAGGGATGAGGCAGAGGAGATGGAGAAGGAGAGGAAGGCAGGCAGGAGGTTCCCACCTAACAGAAGTGCAGCCCAGTGACTGCCAAGTGCTACTGAAACGGACACGGTGCTTATTTCCTCCTCAGTCCCCTGTAGGCTGCAGTTTGTCCTTAAATACTAGACAGAGCACATGTCCATGTGTGGAGGGGACAGACAGGCAGGAGTGTGCAGGGGCACAGCAAGATGTGCACTGTTTGCACAAAAGGAAGGGAAGCAGCAGACAGAGAGAGCAGTTGGCTCCTCTGTCGTACGAGCTGCGTGCAATATCCATGTTATTTTTCTTCGGAAACCCACATGGTTCCCTGTAGTAAACACGCTGTGTGTGCAACATGACAAAGCTTCTTGGGCTGAGAAAACCCCAATGAGGTGGAGTGGGAGTTAGTTATTTGTTGTCAAAGAGATGCCTGTGTTCCCCAGCTCACACTGGCTCAAATGCAGACACCTCAGCAGCAAGCTGTAAGCTGCTGCTGCGGAGATCGATCCCCTCGCACCAGGGCACCCCCCCGGCCTGAGCACATCATGAGGCTCCTGTTCCCCCACTGCCCTCCTTGCCCTGAGGTTCCAGGTGTTTCTTTCAAGCACAACACTGGCTTGGATGCCCACAGCCTATTGTTTGAACACAGGGGTACATCAGGCAGTTACAAGACCCCCAGCTCCACAGGTGTTTATCCCACTTTGAACAGTGGGGAAACTGAGGCACAGAGAGCTGGTCTTGAGAAGGGGAATCAGGATTCCAGTGTATAACATGCTAAACATGCCCAATAAAGACAGCTCTACAGTGGCAAAATATATCCAATTAACAGGAGCCCTTAGCAGGCAGACCTACAGAGGGAACCAGTCCCACCAGAGCTTGCAACTCAGGCAGACACATCAGCCCTGCCACAAGCGATCTCCAGCAGAATCCAACCCAGCTTTGCCAAGCTTGCCACTTCAAACCAACCCAGACCACCCCCAAAACTCCCAATCCCCCTCCATGAGTATTCTTTAGCACCCAAAAGCCTTGCACACACATAATGCCAGCTCCCCCCTGCTTGTAGGCTGCTTGCACCTGCAAGGTAGAGCGGTGTTACCCTCCGGCTGCAGTCGCTGTGCCAGTCAGTGTGCTCACGTTGCCTAGCAATGGAGAGGTCTCAGTGCTTTATGCTGCCAAAAATGCAGCTTGCTGCAGCAAGCCCCATCCCCAGCATGAGAAACGGGCTGAGGACATCTTTAAGACCAGCAGGAGAGCGAGCCTGAGCTCCTTGGGGGATTCTGAGGCGCGGTTTGGGCTGACGACATCCACAACATCTTATTCTGTGAGGGATCACAGGAGTTGCCTTTGTAATTTCCAGACTGGAATGACACAGATGAATGTGACAGGGACACTGCTGGGCTAGGAATTGTGCATTCCAAAGTATCAGGCACAGTCCTGACAATTTGTGTGCCAACACCTCAAGGTAGTCACACTCAGGGTTGTAAAGCTCTTTTTTAACCATCTACATCCCGGTTGTTCACCACTTGTGTCAGCAAAATCTCCAGCTGGCACAGACAGAGGCGTGTCTGGGCACCAAGGATCTTGTTCTGGCTCTGCCCACAAGTGTGTCACTCTGGAGTGGCTCAGACAAGGCACTTAATCTTTTGTGCCTCCCCCTCTACTCTGTCCTCCTGAGACCTCACCTGGAGTACTGTG
>VXBZ01012850.1:43595-73681 GCA_013399135.1 Heliornis fulica | reverse complement strand
TCTGGGGGTCCCTTCCAACTCTAATCATCCTATGATTCTATGATTCTATTTCCCCAACCATGAAAGAGACTTTCTTATTCAGGTCATGAGAAGGGAATTCAGCAACAAAGCCTGGACTGACAAACAGTCTGAAAACTGTGCTCAGCTCTGCACACAAGTCCAGCAATCAACACAGGGACCAAATCTCTCCACTTCTGCCTTCCTGGCTCCCAGTGCCACTGACCAGGCTGAGGCTGGGCAGACTCATCACCCTTTCAGGGAAGCCTCCCTGGCTGCAAGCTGATAGTGCTGCTCAGGTTTTACAGAGCCCCAGCAGCCAGCTGGGTACAAAGATGCCTGCAATCCCACCCACAACCATGCATCTCCTGGGCTTACATCTCTTTTTGCCCAAGGCAAAGTGCATTATACCGCACCACACAGCTATTTTGGTACAGTACTTCAAAACAGATTTACAAGAGCTAAGGGGACCACAGGATATAATGCATCAGAACTGTTTGTTGCAGGAAAATAACCCTGCCACATCACAGCTCTCCTCCAGCAGTGTGACTACTGGATCATGTCAGCAGTGAAACAGAGGAGCTGCTATGATGGCCACTCCTCTTCCTCTCAAACCAATTCCCAGGTTTGGCAGCACTTCTGGCCCCAGGAGGTCTCCACACAAGTCTGCACATTTTTACAGCACACATGTAGTACCTTGGCCCTGCCTCATAGCAGCAGAGAGGATGCTACACAATTTGGTGAATGGCCCTATGCCTGGACAATCATCTGGCTGCATATGAAAAAAGTGTTTTTATAGCATCCAAATGTAGCACCTGCCTCTAAGTGGACACAAGGAGCAGGTTTTCTGTTGTGCCTGCCCAGCTCCAATAAAGTATTACTTCCTCTACTGTCTCTTATTTCTCTCAGGATTTTCTCCTAAAGGGGCTAAATCTTGCCAAATCAAATTTTCAGGAGCATGCTACGGGTTTGGTGCCATCTCAAAGCTGCAGAAAAAATTCTGCCCAGTGCTTTGGTTGCTCAGCTGCCCCGTTTCTGCCTCAAAGTTCACTTGTGCTGCAGAACACACGAGCAGGTCTGCTCAGAACTGCACACCAAAGAGAAGCAGACCTGGCTTTCTACATGACAAAGGAAACAGATTCTCAATGGGAGCAGTCATTTTAATGGAAAAGCCGTTCTCCAAGCTGGAGTGGAACTGCACCCAGCTCTCATCCTTGCTCAGCACCCTGCAGAAAGGCTGTGGGCAACTTTGCACTCCCCCATTCCTACTTCGACTGCAAGCATGTGTTAACATATATTTCCACGGGGTTCAGTGTGCACTTGAAACCCAGCTGCTTTCAGCAGCCACAGGAGATCCACATCTACCACAGCACACAGGCTCAGGCTTCCTTCCTACCCTCAAGAGTGAGGAAACAGAGAAAGGAAGAGGACAAAGCCCTTTCGGGTAGAAAATGCCTCCACATTGTTCCCGCTATTTAACCAATGTACATCTGATGAGATAGAGCCCTAAGCACAGGCCCTGAGGAGGCACAAATGCTTCTAAATATACAGACTATCTTCTCTCCCCTTTCCCTGCTTTTCTCCTTTGTTCATTTCTTCCCATCAGGAGAACACCACGTCCTCCTCCCCCAGCGCCACGCTGCTGGAAGCGATGCCTTTCCACCGAGACAGCGGCAGCGGGACCCGGGGCGTCTGTCTGCATCCCCCAACATTAAAAGCTTCTGCAGGAGCCTTTCACTCCATGAAATATTTACTTCCTCCCTCCCAGCACGGAGACAGGGATACTTGGTCAATGAGGACATATGGTCTGAAGGGCTATCCAGTATAAATTATCATGATTAACAAAGCAAGAAGCAGAGCAGAGGAAGCCTGGTGCTCGTCAGAAGTCAGCTCTGGTTTATTGAGTTTTCTAACTAGCACTGGTCCTTTAACCCTTTCACTGATGAAAGGAATGCTAAGCCACCTGGAAGCTGCTGCTTTTAACCTGCAAGCACCAGGGCATGGACAGGCACTGCCTGAGAATGCTTTCAGCTGGCACTAACCACTGTTGTTGCCTAAGTCATTCCTCCCAACTGCTTATTCCCACCTCTGCATTATCACCTCCTCAGACTGGATTACATTAGTATGGAAAATATACAATTCATTTGAGCTGAGATGAGCTCCTTGATCAGCACAACAGCATGAAGAGAGACACAACTAGCAGACAAGATGCCTCTTTGGGTAGTAGCACTGGTTCACAGCAGCCTGACCAACCCAGTGGCCAGACAGTCCAAGGGCACAAGTGCACATCCACTCCAAGCTGGTGTAACCACAGGCTAACATGAGCCCTCATTACTGATGTTCTTTGGACATCTGGCAGCTGCCTGACACCCAGAAACGTCATCAGTCAGAGCAGCAGGCAGTTCTGTGGTGAGATCACCCACCTTGCACTGGAGACAAGGCTTGTGTAACACAGCAGACAGAAGGGGTAGTGCAGGCACTTCAATTCTGTCTCTCAAGCTCTGCCTGCTGCCCTCTCCAAGCAGCCAAAGCCACAGGCAGGACTCCACAGACAATCCAGGTCAAGACCAGTGCATCAGACTCACTTCTGCAACCTGAGTTTGACACATTTTAGTTTTCACTTTATCTCCCTATTTTTTTCCATAAAATATTCAGAATGCAGGAAACACTGCACCATCTTACCACAAAACTTCTCCTACCTGTTTGGAGTAGCCTCCATAGATGATTATGCCACCCTCAGAATTTGTAGCCATCTGACACCCAGATCTTGGAGCTGGGCCAATCCCTGATGGAGCCAGCTTGCTCCAGGTGAAGGAGTCCAGGTTGAAAGCATACACATCATTGTAATAGATGTAATCTCTAGGAAGAGTAAATTGGCATGTCACAGGGTCACCCTTTGGGACAGGATATAATGTCACCTCAGAAATGGCACCTGGAACCTCTGAACCAGTTAACACAGTCCAAGGTAACTCAGAACACGAAAGATCCAAACAGATTAGAGCTCTCTCTGCCCAGGAGGGGTGGGAGCAGCTCATGTACTGCTAGTGAACAGGTTAAATGGCCCCCCCAGACACAGCCAAACATAGGGTGGGCTTTGCAACTCAGACTGTGCTCCCAGGGACTGCAGTTATGCTGGTACTGTCTCTGAGACAATATGTAGCTCAGCTCTCTTTGTAGTCCCCATGATAGCATAGCTGTGACTATGTAGTATGCAAGAGCCTACTGGATGTTTCTAGAAGACAAGGCTCTTTAACAAGGTTCAAAGGCCAAAAGTGATGTATTAAGGTTTAGCTACAAGGATGAGTAGCTACTTCAGTGGTTAGCTAAGTGGTACAATAGTTTCTCAAATACTTGAAGACTTTAAATCAAAGATCATGTGTCTTTCCAACATAAAAGTCTAGTTCAGTAACAGTACTGCTGAGGATAATCCTTCCATTAAAGCTCAGCTGGTGAAATTCTGTTTTGTTAGTTTAAAAAAAAATAAATCAGAAGATTCAATATGACTACCCATCCTGCATCACCCACCTTGCACTCTCATGGAAACCTCCAAAGATGATCAGCTGCCTTTTGCAAGCCACCATTCGGTGCCCACTCCGTCCAGACGGGCCCCCCGATGCCCTGCAAGGCAAACGAATTCCACTTATCAGCCAAAGTTCTTTTTCCTGTTGGTACATCAGTCCATTTTTATTTAAGTCATTGACTGCTGGGCTGGCAGAGTTCTGATTGTGTTCTCCAAGAATGGGAAACCATGGGGAACTTTGTTGCCTTAATACACATGTTTTTCTCTGGAACAGTATGTGTGCTCTTCCCTAACTCTTGGTATTTGCTACACAGGCATTCTGCACTAGTAATTTTATTCCTAGTGATAAGCCATCTAGTCTGAAACAGCACCCAAAGTCTTCAAGTCTTTTCTGCTATGACTCAGGAGCTAATTTTTCAGGAGAGTTTAATGAATAGCAGTTAACTCCCACAATTGCAAGAAAGGCACTCCAGAGAGAAATTTTTTCTCCAAGTACCAAGTAAGAGTCAGAGCCTGGCTCTGACATCCACTCTCCTTCAGTGTCTCAGGAAATCACATACCCAGAGTGTCCTCACCCATCCACCTGCAGCTGGGATAGAACATCAAACTGGTGATAAGACTGTGGAAATTACTAAGAATTCCTGAAGAACAGGGGAACTGCAGCAAAACAAGTCATTGTTATTATCTTACATGTTAAAAAGCAGCCACACAGCACTGTGCTGCTCTTTGAAGCCTTCCTGACCTTTCAGTTAAATGTGCCACTTCCAGGAAGAAGCAACAACACCCCATCTGTCACCTCCAAAAGCTTCACAGGAAGCCAGGCAGCTGGCAATGACACTCCTGAGAGGCAATGAAGATGCACCTTCCTTCATGTTCACCCACAGACTGAGCATCATATGAGAACAAACACAACTTCAAGAACTCTCTCTCTCAAAAAAAAGACAACTTTAGGCCAAACCACAGAGAAAACAGGGTTTTGCTTTGGTTGTTCTCTGCCCTCATGGATTAATCTATCACATTTTCCCTCTCACTGAGGAGTCTCCCAAAGAGCATAGTCAGCACCAGTGAACCCAGCAAGAGGTCTCAAATAGGCAGCATTAGCATGTGTTAAGTGGGGCCTAAATAAGTAAGAGACCTGCTCACCACTAAAACCAACAGCTAAACCTAAATCCACAACCCTACTGCTGCACTTTAACTGGCAGCAGGTAGCTGTGAAGTGTGGTGATAGATTCCTGTAGAGAGAGAAAGTGAGGGGCTTACTCACCATCAAAAATGACAATCTCACACCAGTCATAATGAAAAACTCCAAGCAGAGCAGCAGCGTTTGGGTAAGACTGAATTAATATTGATTGACTTTTTATTCCAACAGAAAGTAGGGTTTTCTAGGCATTTGCTGGATTTTTAAGTACCACCCTGCAGAACAGCACCTCCAGTATTGATTTAATGAAGATGCAAAATCCTTATTTTCTCTTCTGTACTATTCCAGAGGATGGCACCTTTTAATTTTTTTTTGAAGGAAGGAATTTAAAAGATAAAATTAAAAAAAATCTACATTAGCAATACAACCCTCTTCTCAAAGAACAGCCTCTGCCTTACCTCTGCAACAGGTTTATTTCAAGTCAAAAAAATCAATTTTCAACAATAAGAAGTTTTATTCATTGATGTGAATGTTTTAATAAACAAGTTCTTACAAGTGTACAATTAACTCAGTCACCAACAAAAACATCCAGTCTGAGACCTGATCTGAATTTGGAGAAGTCTCACTGGCATCAGCACCACTTGTTCTCACTTCCAAGGCTGTTCTGCCCTTTTCTGAGACTAGATACACCAGCTACCAGAAGTGATGCTGAAATACAGTACCAAGAGGCCTCACTCTGCACAGTATTGCATCTCCTCAGCTTCAGGGCTGAGGGGAATGAGCTACAAAGGAAAGAGTTGCTCCTAAACTTTCAAAGTTCTTAAAAGTATTTTTATATAGTGTTATTTATACAGACAAGGTCCTTTGTCCCCAACTTCTAAACACTTGAAAAACCAAATGGCAAAGTCCAGCAGGATTGTTAGTGGAGTATAACCACGCTGCCACTCCAGGAGGCACTTGCTGCTAGCTCAAAGACTTGTTTCCCAAACACAGACTGTGTCCTTTTACCTGTATCATTGCTCAGGGTCCAAAACAAGCATTTTGGAAATGCTTTCACAGACTTTATGATTAATACTCTACTTCATGGGGTTGACACCAGAAAGCAGACATGTGGGAGGGAGCTGTAAATTCTCCAGACTTTTTTTTAAAAATAGATTAAAAGATAAGTCTGGGTAAGGACTGGCTCTACACACATCTACAGCATGAGTCTGATCAGAACTGCTCCATAAGGAATTTGCTTTGGCTTGTGGAGTTACTCTGAGACTTGTAGTAAGATAACAGACCTGAATTCAGCCCCCAGATTCAAGAATTAAAGACTAGTTTGTCACAGATGCATAAGCAGCTAACTTCTCATTCATTCCTTCACCCAGCCGTGGTTCTGATGACTCTCAGAACCTTTCCACCATAACAGAAGTGATGATGCATAGAACATCCCATCAAAGGGCATTCCAGGACAAAGCACTGTTGTCCTCCAGCACTGGAGGCACCTGAAGCCCTGGACTTCAGCTTCACACCTTACACTTGTGAGTACAAACAAGTATGTGTTCAGTGGCACACACACTCTAGGTGATCCTGCTCGGGCAGAGGGTGGGACTGGATGATCTTCTGAGGTCCCTTCCAGCTCCTGACATCCTGGGATTCTATGATCCATGGGTTTGTCTTCTCAGGAAGTACAGCAATAAATACACAATTGCTGTGAGGCACAAAACACCCAAATCCTTTGCAAAGTCAACCAACAGTTGTACCTCTGGTCCCTGATCAAAGAACAAGGTCACAAGGCTCACTTCTGGACTGATAGCAGAAGCTCCCTCACCTCACCAAAATTTCCTTTCTTTAAGCACCAATGCACCTTTCTATCTTGTGTTACAGGACCTGACCTTTCTGGTGACAGCTGGAGAGCAAGAAGAGCCATCAATCAGAAACAAACCCATGCAGAGAGGCAGTGTGCACTGCAGTGACTGCTCCAGGCCTCTCCATGAAGTCTTACACAGACACTTGTGAAACACCACCCTGAAATATTTACAGCACTGTATCTGCATGCAAAACTGTATGGGAAATATCACAAACATTCCAGTTTTCAAAGGAAGAGAGCTATGCAGGCTCAAACCAAAGACAAAGAGGAGAGATCTGCTGGTTCCCAAGCACAGCTCTGAAGCGTGATGCTCCCTGTCTCTCTTTGAGGGAGTACACTGGGCCACACAGAGCTGAGAATGCTCTTGCTGGGAAGGAATAAGGCAATTTGGTTAAAATATTGATTAGCTCTTGAGGCAGAGTAACAAACAGTTCATGCCCTGAGGACACCCCGTGCATCACACACATGATAAGGTGGTTCCAATAAATCAAGGCCAGTCGCTGGCAAGTCCTCCAACGGGTTGGGATTTGTTGTGTTTGGATCACCTTTGTGCATGCAAAATGCAAGTAAATTTAGTCAAATATTGTTAAAAACAGCAATTTAACTCTTGTGGTTTGGCTGTGCTAGGAGAGAACAGAGATCCTCTTCCCCAGCAGCCTCTGCAGACACAGCACAGGGATCTTATTCACAGACATGAGTTATTCAAGGTTTTCTCTTCAAAACTGTTTTACAGTCAAGCCTCTTCCAGCACCAAGATGGTCTGCAGCATAAACTGGGGCCAGGAAGGACAAATAATTGTCTAAAATCCAAGCTGTGGGGCTGGAATAACTACATTCCCTAGAACTGCAAGTTCAGATCACAGCAAGGTCCTCCTGACTATCCAGTCCACACAAACCACTACATTCAAACCAGGCAGGTGTGTTTCCCCACCACCATGTGGAACAGAAACTTTGTCTCTCTTGCCAAGACATTTCTTAATGAAGAATTATGTTACTCAGCACTAAAATGAGGTCTTCCAAACTCAGATGAGTTCAAGCAATCCCAGTCTGCACCCCAAATGTCTATCATCAGGCATCTATTCATGTAACACTGCTCCCACCTTGGGCACAGGGAACACTTGCTTGGCCTGCTAAGAGGAGGCTTCTTGCACCAGGGCTGGTGCCCCACCATCACCCAACAAACCTCCACAATCCACCCCCTCTCTATTCAGTCTTCCCAAACATGTTTGTTCTCCCAACACTGCCAGCCCCCAAGCTGACCCTCACTAACTCCAGTCATCCAGCTGGTTAAGGGCAATGAAAACAAGCCCGTGCCTGACTTCAGACAGACCAGAGAAACTCAGGTGGAAAAACAGCAGCAGCAACAGGACTCCCCAGCAAGAAAAGCTGAACACAGAAGGAAGTGGAATGCAGCATGTTATGATCATTGTTTTAAAAGAAGGAAAAGAAATTCCTTGCACAACTCTAACATCTCTGGCCCTTTCCTCTTCCCCTCTCCATGCAGACTGTAATCATGATGCCATATGGAAAAGCAAAGAGGCAGCAGAAACTTGATTTGCCCACTCCATCAGGTTAGCATTAAAACAAAGACATCCCCTCCCAGGCTCCTCCACCAGATGCCTCATTAATGCAGCTCTTGGAGCTCTGCCCAAGGATGGGGAGGAGATGCACTTTTATTCAAACACTGGGACCAGGGCACCAAAATTCCAGCAAGGCTGAAAGACAGATGGCCACCCAAACACACCAGGAAACTCAAACAGAGAAGGTCCTGCACAGGGCAGGGAGGGAAAGAGATCATCTCTTGAGGGTATTTTCACCCACATAATTTATGATGCTCACTTAGAAAATGTCTATCCTTTTAGCATTTAAGAACCAATGAAGTATGAAAAGTCTCCAAATGCAGCCTCCTGCTGTGACACAGCAGCCAAGGTGACAACCAATACCTAGGGATGGAGGGTAGCTCTGGGTGGCCTGAAGAGCACAGTCCCTACAACTTGCTCTCTGCACAGGACTAGGAACCTTCTTTCCCTGCCCAGCTCCCTCCTCACTAACTGTAACCACCCAGCACAACAAAATCTCTTGCTGTGGTTTGAGCCCACTTGGGGCCTGGGACTGCCAGGAAGATCCTGCAACTCACAGGACAGACAAACATCACACTCAGCTCCAGGGAGGGAACCAGCACTTCTGCACTTCAAGCTACATGCAGCATCCCCCAGGCTGCTCTCCCACAATACAGGATGGGCAGAGCCTCATAACCACCTCACTTCTCCTTCCCAGGCAGGTCAGGTACTGCAGCATTTGGTTTGGGAGTGGAAAAAACCCTAAACCAGCTCTCCAGCAACACATCTGCAAAGCCACAGGAGGACACTTCATGCCACCAGTGGTGGAGCTAAAGAAGCCTCCTCTGGGTTCTCTGGTGGCTCACAAGAACCTTCTCCCACCCTCACTCTCCCTGCAGCTGGGTATTAACAGTGCTCTCCAGCAAGGATTTGCTTCTCAACCAAGAGTTTAGTTGAAATGTCAACCCCTCTCTGTGCAGAGCAGGGGCTCTGTGGTGAGCATCACTTCCTCCCCCCACCTGCTCACATGAAGCTGAGAGGGTTGTAATGCAGTTGAGTTCATCCCCTTTGTTTGGCTGAGACTGAGCAAGGGATTCAGAAGTTATTTTGGGGGAGCTGGGAGGGGGGACAGTCACAGTCATGACGTCAGCTTCTGCCTAACAACAATAGGCAGATCAGCCTGCACAGTGACAGGTCTTTTGAATTCCAGCACCTCTTAAAGAGCCCTCCCATCAGTTTGGAGGGTTTCTCTCATTCCGACCTCTCAGACAACCAGGGCTCACTAGATTAAACCTGGTTTCCTGTAACATGACAAATTACAGCTGTTATTACATTAACACTGCCAGGCCTGGAGCCAAGAACCACGGTGATGGACAGGAACCAGTCGCTCACCAACTGAGCCTCAGCCTTCCAGAGCAGCTCTAACAGACTCTCCCTGGATTCTTACAGAGCAGGGGGCTGCTGGGATCCTCTGCTGTGAAGCATCTTCCTTCTAATCTGGTTTGGACTCCTGTGCACTTTGGCTTTACCACCAGAGTCCCTTCAGTGCTGCACTATCATCAGTAAAATCAAACCTCCACATCCCCCCTTGTCAGGCAGTACCAGTGTTACTGTCCTGCAGGCCTGGGTGTGGGGAAGGCAGAGTCACTGTGTGGTCTCAGGTAGTGCCAAGGCAGAGCCAGGGTATCCATCTCTGCACAACAGTCCCAAACCACCCTCTCAATAACCATCCAAGAGGAGACAAGCACAGGCACCCACACTCTGGAAGCAGGGCAAGAAGTGATCAACATAGGCAGACTTAAGGCTTCCCACCTGGAGGAAGGACACTGAGCTCATAACCAGGAGCTCAACAGGTGTGTTCAAAAGATGCTGCTTTCCCCAGTGCCACCTCAAGGGTCAGTCAGCTGCACAGGAGTTCCAGCAAACCCAAAGTTCTGCTCTCACTAATCCCACCATCAAGACAATCTTAAATTCCAAGAGAAAGTTTATGTCAAAATCACAAGTAAAGACACATCTCCTGCCTCTCAGTCCACAGGATGACCCACCAGATCTCCTCCTCTCTCATGCAAATATAAACATGAGCAGCAAAACCAAGAAGCCAAAGGTTTTAAGGAAGCATTAATAGAGGACTTCAGGCCAGACCTTCACTCCTGTCATGAACTATCAAGGCTTTTAGTGCCTATTTAGTTCTGAATTCAGACAGATCTGAATTTTGGCTTGTTTTCCCTGAGGAATCTTGAGGCAGCAAATACCAGTTACCAGGAGTGAAGTTGGTTCTGAGGACAGACAGGAGATACAAGCTGTGTTCTTCAGCAATGGTAAAGCTGGGAGACCCTTGTCTTGTACAGCTCAGATGAGGCCAGGCAGATGGAGCAGGTACTGGTTGGACACCAACACCAGCCATGGCTGGAAGGACAAGAGTGTTGTTCAGGACACTTTCACTCCAAAAAACAAGTACTAAATACAACAGCTTTAGCCTCAATAGATTTGGAACACATCTCTCATTTTCACTTCTTTCAGGAGGCTCCCTCCACTCTTTCTAGGGCAGGCACCTCTACACTTAAGGGACAGATGAGCAGACCATGGAGAAATCAGAGCACTATTCCAGGAAATAAACTCAGATCATGCTGTAGGGTTCCTCGTGAGGTCAACATCACTGAGTTCAGAACACACCACTTACTTGATTTGCTCCCAGGTCTTGGTAGCCAAATGCAAGACCCAGAGGTCCTTGTAGTGATAGAACTGTTCTCCATTGGGAGATGCAAACTCCCCACCAAACACCCACAGCTGCCCACCGGCTGTGGGCACCACTGCTGCCTGTCAGGAGAAGGAAGAGCTGGATTAGACAAGGGTTTGGACACCAGACAGGAGAACTTTCAGTCAAATGTGCAGCTGCCTACAAACACCAGAGAGAAAGGAGGGCAAATTCTAGACCTTACTCATTGTTTACCACACCATCCCTACAGCAAAGGCAAGTTGGCCAAGTAACTGGGCTCTCTTCCCACCTCCTGGCATCTCAAGTTCCAGGTCTACAAATTCAAAGTTCCCTGGGAAGCATATTGGGATTTAGTTTAACAACATTCATTTAAATTTCTCTGTTCACTGAAAGGAAGCCTCTCCACAGATAAGACTCAGCAATATTTCACCCATCCTTCAGTGACATATAGTATCCTGCAGAAGACATACTGGGACTGATGAACTCTGAGCCATGGGAGGAACAGTTGCACTTCCTACATCCAAGACACATCTCACATCCCAGCACTGGGCAGGCAGAGTAATGCAGGGAGAAGAAGTCTCTTGGAAAAGGCTGTTAACAGTTCACAGTTACCCTCTGCAGTGTTCAGAGGTTATCAAACAAAGAGTAAAGAAGCCAAGCTGCAGCACAAGTCCAAACCTGATGCTTTCCAAAACCTGAGAAACATTACTGCTCCTGCTGAAGAAAAAAAAAAGCAAACAAAAAACCCAACAAAAACTCCAAACACACAAGGAAACATACAGCATTTGGACAAAGGACAGCTTACTGATTTGATATGGGCAAGTAGCAGAGAGGAGACTGTCAAAGGGGTTATTTGCAGCTCCAGAACACTGCTGTGATGCAAGCTGACAGGTAAAAGCAGGGAGAGAAGAGCAAGACTCTACTTCCTTAAAATTATCTGTGTAAGAGCTAAGGAAAAAGGAAAGAATCTCAAGAAACTATAGGACTATGCAACTTTCTTCTTCTTTGACTAGGTAGGCCCTTGGATTGTTTACACAATGAACAAATTCCTCCACATGCACTTTTTCCAGGGTTACCCTCCCAGATCACTTTCCTTCAGAAAGGCTTCATTACCTGCTGGTCTTTCCCAGCAAACAGCAAAGAAAACTTTTAGCATCAGACACATGACCATATCCTGACACAAGCAGCCTGTACATGCAACAATTAAGCACATGAGGAAGTAGAGGGTATTTGTGGGAACATGAAGTCACCTAAACAAAGGTGTTAGCCATAAAAATCAGGTATGTATCTAGTGCTTAAAAGTTAAGAAACAGGTATATGTATCAGCCTGCTCATACATGTGTGTGACCTTTTGAAGAGCTGGCTTGAAATTCACTACTTAGCCACCTTTTCCTGAAACTACTGACACACATCCAGAGCTATTCTCACCTCAGCTCTGTGGAATTGATGTTAATGAAACCAGTGTAACTCAGAAGATTCTGTGTCAGAAACCTGAGATGACAACTAGGACTGACAACATGCACACACAAACCCACAGACACACTTCTGTTTACTTCTGAGCTAATGCACAACATACATTAAAAATAAAGTCACAAGGAAGACAACAAACCAGCCAACCAATGAGGCTGAACTGTCTCCCGTGGGACTGTAATTACTTATCACAGAAACCACCGGACTCCTCAGATGGGTTTCTTGTTTATTCCCCCTGTACTCCAGCTGCAGCTCCCTGGTGCACAGCCTGCCTGCTCCCTTCACATTCAGCTGCTAGACAGCCACCTGCTGGCTACCGGCACCAGAACAAGCACCTCTCCACACCCACCATGAAATTCATTCTTGTGGAATTTCCCCTCTGCAAAGTAGCCCAAAAATCAAGCCAAAATCTTTCCCTTCAATAAGGACACACAGCTCAGGGCATGACGGGTATTCATGCATAGTGTAACAGGGGTATATGAGCTTAACCAGGGGATCAGATCAGGTAGAATTAAAACCAAACAAATCAACTCCCATCTTTAGCTTAGAGTTAGAACAATTCCAACTGCTGCTCCAGCACCCAGTACTTTACCTGGTGAGCACATCTCCTTGGGGGTGGGTTGGGGATCTCCACTTTGGACCAGCTGTTCTTGCGGATGTTGTAGATATACAGGTCGTTATACAGGTAGGTCTGGGAGAGAGGAAGAGGAAACACAGGTCAGCACAGCACTGGACAGGGTCACTCTGTCCAAGCACAGGCAGCCCAGGGGTTATCTGTAAGTCTGGGGGAGAAGCAGTACAGCACCTCATCCAGCAAGGAAGGCAACAGCCTCCTCCACCAGCCTGGGAGTGAGCAGCATTTTTCAAGTTATCTACCAGACTGGCCTGTTCTCTCCCAACCCCTTGGCTAAGCTTGAGATTATTAGGACTTGAGAAGCTGAAGCTTAACACAGATGTGTGGCTCAAAGCTGCCCACACTGCTGCTCAACTCCAGAAACAGCTTAAAGTAGTAAAAAGGCAGAATTAGTTTAGCACATCACACTGAGCAATCCTAAGGTGGCCAAATATTGTTGGTGGGCTTGAGTTTTCAAGTTCTCAAGATACAGCATCTACATCTTCTCAGGGTCATAAAGACCAGCTTGTCTCCAGAAGCACAATAAACATTTGGATCTTTCAGAAACTCAGTAACAAAGAGTGCCCACTTGCAAATATTTGCTACTATCTCCAAGGCAGGCAATGCCTTGCCAGCAGCAAAACTGCAGAAAGGTGGAAGACAGAGATTGCTCTTTCTTGTTTTGAAAGGTGGAAGACAGAGATTCTTCAATAGCTATCAGAAAGTAGGGGCAGATATGGCTACAATTAAGTCTGGAGAAATCATGAAGCCCTGAAATATTGATGCTGAGACAATCACTCTGACTCCTTAATGGGTTCTAGCATGTCTCCTTCCTGCCAACTGTTGAGGCATGAGACAGTATCACGGCAGAATTAAAAGGCTATTTTGCTCTCATCAAGGACAAATACATATTTTATGACTGCTGCCTTGAATTTCACTTCAAATGAGACTCATGCAAATTACAGTTAAAGGCAGGGAGAGGGTAGAATAAAGAAGAAAAAAAAATATGGAAGTATACATTACTTTTTGACCATTGAAATATTCACCTCCAAAAAGGATCAATTCGTCTCTCTCAGGGTGGGCAGAGAGGGAGCCATTCAGCCTGCAAAAGAAAGAGAGAAATGGTTGAAACAGTAGATGTGCAAGAGTCTTCTAAAACTCAGAAGTCTGCAGCCTTCCACTCAGCTAGCACTGCCACCTCTGCCCTGTAGCCACAAAGGTCTTTCCATCATCTGCCAAATTACTCAGCTGTGCTATTCACCCCAGGGCTGAAAACTTCTCAGAGAAATTAACTTCTTAAAAAACTTCCAGCAAGATTAATTTAACATTGTCTGAAATCTTCTCCTATTTTAGGAGCACACGTTACACTGTCATTTAACACCCCTTTTGACGTGAGCTCTTGAATTTTAATGCTGGTGTGTCAAGAACAAAAATTAGTTTTATGGGGGCAGGGGTAGAACTGGGCTGTCGCACATCGACTCCTCTGCGTCACTTCTGCACTCACCACTGGTCCTTGCTCATCCACAAGCCACCACAGTGGTTTGCAGAGATGATCCCTACCACTTCCAAGGAGGAACTGACTGACCTGTTCACGACTGTTAATCTCACAGGGGTGTTTACTGACCTATCCCACTACAGAGAAAGGAAAACAAGATTCACAAAAAAGGTTATTTATTTAATAAGTCACAGAATCCAGAAGTACTTGGACCCCAAGCCTACACTTGGCCAAGTGTCCTATCTCATGACACATCCTTTTTTTCTAAATTTTTTTCAGCTTTCTAGTACAAATCTAAATCTTCCTCTTAACTGTATTTTTTTCTTAAAGTCCTGTACACCGATCCTGCTTTCTCCCTTTTAAGTGTGCTTATGGGATGATTAAAAAGTGGAGTTTGAAGCCAAAAAAAAATGCTTTGGGCCACTTTTTTAACCAAGCATTCAATATAATAGATATTTTATAACTCCAGATACCAGCTATACCAGGTATCAGCCTTCCAACTCTGGAGAAATAACTTCACATAAATAAATAACATTAAAAGCACCATCAACTGCTGTGTACATGATAGACTGTGTGAGGCTTTGGCTCATACCTGGGTGAGGGAGGTGGACATGATGTCTCAATTACTTGTGTCTTTTTAGCATCTAAACTTTGGAATTCAGCTATCAGGGCTTCAAGATCCTCCTGAAAATAGAATGCCACACAAGAGTTCTTTGACATACACATAGCCATCTGCACACCACAAACAGCCACCACCCACCCTTATGATTTCCCTTTAAAAAAGAACAATAAAAGCGTTTGCTTAGGTTCCCTTCATTCATCTAGAAGAAAAGGACCCTGAGTACTTCCACACGTGTTTTAAGGCTGGTTTCCTCAAAACACTAACAAGTTCCTCAGATGAGTCTTAAAAGGATGAGACACAAAGGGCATCTAGTGCACACCTGCTACTCCTGCACTAGAAACACTGCAGAAATCAGTCAATAAATACAAATCATTTAAGACCTAAATAAAATTATGAGCAATCTAGCTCATAATCTAGCTCTTTGTCTGCAATGGAACAATGCCCAAATGGAACTGGAAACTCTTTCATACTCCCAATCCATAATTAAACTGGAGAGAAACCTGTGCATACAGTTACTCCCTTTCAACTTGATAGAACAATCCCAAACACAGAGTTGCAGGCACAGAAGCGGGATTGTGACTAGTAGGGGAGAGTTTCTGATCCACACTTTCTCTGGTAAGTCCCACTGCTCACCAAATCCCTTCAGGTGACCTTTCTGAAGCTGTACTCAAAATCAGAGGATTTCCAAAAACTGGGGATTTTGCCTCTGCAGCATCAGCTCTCCCCACAGCCAGTATACACGTCCACTAGCACCTTCCATGTCTCACGTCTTTGATTGTGCAGGTAACAATCTTTCAAACAGGGAAAGGTGGCTGTTTTGAAGCCTAAATTCGATTACCCACTCTAAGAGTAAGAGAAACAAACATTTTTCTTTTGCTTTTTAAGACCAGAAGGAAGGGGGAGATGGAAAGCAAGAAGGACCCTTAAACTTTTCTTTTCTTGTCCTTTCACATCTTCTGCCACACGCTGCACTCAGCCTGTCAGAATACGGCACCGTCTTCCTGGTGGCTGCATCCTTCTCACCCCTTATCCTCGTTACTCCCCCCCTTCTCCGAGCTCCCTGGCACACAGGTGCCGAGGGCTCCGCCACCCTCAGCCACACGCTGACCCGCAGCCTGTGGGTGAACACCAGGTCTGCCCCATCGCTCACCCCAAAAGTCCCACGGGAAAACAGCCTCAAAACCCCTCTGCCCGGACATCCCGTGCCCCGCTGATAACCTGCGGGTACCCAAGGGCCTTAACGAAGTTGTACCCGCCTCTACCTGGATAAACTCCTCCACTTGCCACTAGAAGTAGCCCTGTCCCCAGCCCATTCCTCCACCCTCCCCGTGACCCACCGAGAAGCCCAAGGGAGTGCTGCAACGTCCCAGGGGAGGCCCAGGCCTCGCAGGACGGGGCTACCGGCACCCCTCGCTCCCGCCCCTCACCTCCTCCTTCTTGGCTCTGCGGGACACTTTCTTCTCCATCTTCGCCGCCGTCTTCTCGGCCCCCTTTCCCTTCTTCTCTCGCTTCCCCTTCTTCCCCATGGCTGAAAGGCCGCGTTAGGCCGCGCGGAGAGCACCGCCCTCGCCGCTCCGCGTTGGCCGCCCCGGGCGTAGCGTGGGTCGGGTAGCGGCGCTCGCTTGGGCCCGGCACTTCCAGGCCGCGACCCGCCTCCTGCTTAAGCGGCGTGACCGCGGGGGCCCTCTGCGGGAGCGGCGGACTCGGAGCAGCCAGAATCGGCCCGCTGCCTTTCCTTTCCCGCGGCTCCCTAGCTCCGGGACTGGGCTAAAGGAGTGCGGAGGGCCGGGGCTGCTGCGGCCCGACCTGTGAGCGCTGCCGAGCAGGGGAGAGGCCTTAACGCGGTTCCTCACACCGCAGGTCACCTCATGCTTGTAATCCAGGTCTCTTTTCGCCTCGCGTTGCCATTTATTCCTGCCCTGAGGAGACCTGGAACCCACAAAATGGCCCCCTCCCCTCACACAAAATGGCCCCTCCCAGGGATGTGAAGAGTTTTGGGCTTGTTTGTGGTTTTTAGTCAGGGAGATCCTGCACAGAAGTAAAAGTGAACAGTGTGGTTGAAAAGTTTGGGGATTGAGGGACTACACGGGTGTTTTCATTTTCATATGCAAAGGCTTTGGAATGGGGTTTATCCAGACTGGTCTCAGAGGCCTGGGGTGTTGGAAACCTAGCAGAAGTGTTGGGCACTGTGAGGTGATTTTGGGCAGTGGTGCTTTCCCCACTCCTTGATGATGGGGTAGCAGTAATGGCTATTTGGCCTTTTATGTGGTTTTTCACATGGGTGCTGAGCACAACTCAAATTTCTGTGGAAAAGCCAACTTTGAACACAGAACCAGCATGTGCACTACAAATAGGAGTTCAGATCCATCTTTGAGCTGTTTCCTTTCACCCCCTTGCACTTCAAAACTGCATTTGTGATTGTTTCTTTCTCCTGGAGAAGGAGTAGAGTCATGTTTGGTTTGGGGTTTTTTTCACCAAAATCCTAAAAAAAACCCTGTATTTCCTGGAATTTTCATTAGGGCCCAACCCACCACCTAACCTAAAACCGGTGAGATATCCACTGAAGTGCAGCTCAATGTCCATCAAATCAACCCAAACATCGAGTACATGCTGTGGAAATCTCACAGTGGATCCCAGCCCATGACCATATGTCTATGCTTGAAACTCAGATGTTTGGAAACACAACCCCGAAGCACAAAGGAAAGAGCTGGGAAAATATTTTGAGGTTGCAGACAATGTACATCCTGAACAGTGTTCTGTTTGTCTGGCCATTCTGAAAATATTGTGGTTGCAACTAATGCTGGAGTGTGTCGGTGTTTATGTACAGGAAACAAAGGGAAAGCTATGGAGAGATAAGGTCAAGTGACTGGGGCAACCTCTCAGCTGTCATAAGATGTGGGAGCTCTGCTGAGATCCCTGGTTAGGAAGTCTCCCAGCTGCTTCTTGGTCTTTAACCTGAAGATGACACAAGTGTGTGAGAACTCATTCCCTCCTGCTGTCTACAGGAGTTTGGTGACCTCTGGGGCCAGATCCTCTTCTAACAATTTTTAGGGGGACTTTGAAATTAAAAACACCACCTCTTCCTGAAACTGGCTCTTGAAGTCTTCAGCAGACACTGGTTTTCTGGGGGAGCAAGGAGTCTTTCACCTCCTGCATAACCCACTCCACCTTCCCCTCCTTGCATTGGTCTTTTAGGTACTGCCAGGAGTTTGGTGATTTCCATAACTGAGTGTGCATCCATAACTGAGTGTGCAGAGATCCTCCACTCTGTGAGCTCAATCAGCATTCTCAAAACGTTTTCCATATTTTCTACTGTAGTTCCCGATGTTCGGGGTCATTTGGAGCTAGCCGCCATGTGGGGAACTGCATGGGGTAGAACATTCTTGGTGCGAGTTCTCTGATCTCTTGAACTATATAGTCTAGTTTCTCATGGTTAATGTGGAAAAAAAAAAGGATGAAAGGAATCTTTGCACTGCACTTTGAAAGTACAAAGCACAATGTAAGCATGAAACAGGGCATGAGCTTCTCAGGGATAAATACACCCCTGCTCCACTGTGGTGTAGAAATCCCACTGCAGCAATGATATTGACTGTTAAGAGATGCCTATTCCTTGAAGGGACACCTTGACTGTACAGATGAGACTAGAAATTGTGCTGTGAGAGCATCAATGGCCCAAAACATCCAACAGTTGAACACTCTGGAGCTGACTTAGGTGACCTCTTTCCTCAGGCTTCCCTTCACCGTGAATGGGAAAGGCGGCTCCGCATTCCCACACAGCATGCACGGATGTACTCCTCCACGTTCTCACAAACATCTGCACCCAGCTGGCAGACAGATGTGTGCTCCCAAACATGCCTGAGTTCAGGCCATGGCACACATGGTCCCTTGCACAGGCATCCTCGCACTAATTTCTGTTACATCTCAGGGTTTGGTTCTGCTTTGTTTTGAGGAACACTGCATAAACTCAACTTTGCCTGTGTTTGCATGTTTGGTTCTACCGCTATGAAGTTGTCCTGTGCTGTTTTATCTGGCAGCCTGTCTCCAGTTCGGACCTATACAAAGAGCACGTGGTTTAACTTTGTTATTTTTTATAGTCTGGAATATGCTCATTCAACAGGATGGTAAATCCAGCTGTATCAGCAAAGTGAAGAATAACAGGCATGAAAGCTTCAGAAAAGACTCAAAAGCTTTTTCCCACAAGTCTTCTTTGTGCTCTAACACTTGATTTATTTTTCCCTTGTTAATGCTTTCTGAAGCCAGTAGCAAGGAAGGAATTAATGCCACAGATTAAGCGGGAGGACATGCTGACAGCACAGTAACTAAATCAACCAAAAATGCAACTGTAGAAAGAGCTGGTGTGTAGACTACTCCAACCCTGTCTGTACAGAAAGATGAGGGTGAAGATAAGCCCTGCAAACAGAGAGGACCATGGGGCAGCTGAGTGGAGACCGGTTTGCCCATGCTGACAGGATCCATCACAGCAGGTTTGGTGTAAGGCCTGTGGAGCAAGAGCAGAGCACTGCAGGGAAGTGCAGAACCGTGGCTCTGTAACGTGGTGAAGATCAACAGACTCAGGGCTCCAAATGCCACATGTGCCCTGGCACACATCAGGGAGAAACTATTCTCTTTAACTGCTGTGTGGTGTATAATTCAGGCAGGAGAGCTTCATGTGATGAGTCAAAACCCAGATCCCTCAGGCTCAGGTTGCAAAACTTTCCTCCTCCTCCCATGTAAAATAGAGAAATCCACAAAAAATATGGCCTCTAGGGATAGCAGTTCAAAGTCATTCCTCTTCAAAAGACAATCCAGCTGAGGGTCAGGGACACATCTGTAGCACAGCTCACTTTGATAGAAGTCCCTCATGTCTGAGGTTTCATCCTGGCCATGCTCACAGTTCACCAGAGCCCCCTACCTATGTGTGTAGCACCCAAAACTGGATTTGGACCAGGTAGGTGGCTGCTGCAGTCTGGGATGGTACTTTGCTCTGTTCAGGGCTCCTTTATAACCAGAAGTTGATAATATCTCATGGCCATTCAATTGGCTTCCTGAATTTTCTGTTTAGAAGTTGGTGCTTTAATATCTTGGAAACAGAGGAAGCAGAGGAAGGCAGAGGCTTCCCTGGAGGGAAGTACAAAGCGTGGCTTTATTCAGATACACATCCCAAGGGACATCAATCTAAATCCATCAGTGGATTGTCACACTTGAAGCCACAACTTCTCAGGGAATCTGTGGAAGCCCTTGCTTTTGCTATTCCAGTGGGACTTCATGGGATTTTCTGCATTTAAAAATAAAAACCAACCTGCAGAGGAAGAATTTAAAAGCAAGACAGAGCAGGAGAGTGGTTTAGAAAGTCACATTTCTGGTCATTAATAATGGTGCAGCAACATTACATTTTCTAGATGAGGATGTTACAGCACTCTGGTGTTACACACTAATTATTAGCATCACTACTAATAATGAAGATGGCAGCTCCAGTTAACACAGAAAAAACCACCTGCAGGTAAAAAAACCAAACCCAGAGACATGGTAAAATAAATTCTTTCCCTAATCCACCACTGATGTGCAGCAAATAAGAATGTCTCCACCACCAAACCAGAGCAAACAAGCACTACTCCCTCCCCTCTCTGAGCTCAGGTTTTAAGTGCAGAGCTTCCATTTCAACACCAAAACGAACAGCTAATGCCAAAAACAATAAATTTGGGTTTGCCATCAGGCTGAGCCTCTCAACACAGCATTTCCACACATGTGAAGCTTCCTCAGCCTGGCTGGGCTTGCTTTGTTTTTAAGGAATTTTACTCACAGAGTGCCAGGATGAGAAGGGTGGTACAGAGCAGGAAGGGTTCATACATATTTCCTGCTGCAGTGTTTGACCCTTCAGTGTCATGCCACGCTCATTTGTGTGAGATGGATAGACAGCTCTAAATCTGAAGACAAGGACGTCTTGCACAAGGTTCTAGCCTTGAGTTGAGGAGCCTTCTCAGGGTAGTAAAATACCCAGCTCAGTGGTAAGAATGATCAGTGTTTTAAGGGTTCCTGTGTACTGGGAGAAATACATGCTTAGCACAGAACAGCTGAAACTGCCTGCAAGGGTGAGGAGTGAATGCTGGTCCTGTTCATGGGACACACACCTTCTCTTCCAGTAAGGAGGTGGAATTACTTCAGCTGTTCACCATGAACAGCTGCCACGGGACAAAGCTCTGCTCCCACTGTTTACTGAGCATGTCTTCCCAATTTATGACCATGCTGATAAGCACCAAGATGCAGAAATTCTTCTCAAAGAAAGGTTTTGCTAACTTAACACAAGCACATGTGTGCACTCACGTGTGTGAGTGAGCACAGGAGGCCAGGACTCCTGGAGGAGCAAATGCTTTCATGTTATTCACATCAGCCTCCACCAACTTCCTCGTGGAGCAGCTGAATTCTTCCACACATGTCACTGCTTTCCTTTGCTTGTCCTTCTTCAGACACCACAGATTGCTGTGGGGATGGCCTTTGCCTCCACTCTTTCATCAGAGCAGTTTTGATGGTGATATTTCAAGCGTGTAGGGTGTCCACGGTGTCACTGAGCCATGGCAGCATTTACCAGCCCAGCCTTGAAGCTGCTCCTGATTGAAACGCTCCAGCAGCGGCACAGAAAATCTCCATCCAGCTACTGTCATGTCTCTCTCTGACACTGACCCCCACCAGGCTGCTCAAGCCGTGTGCCAGTTCCCAGAATGGTGATGAGAAAGCAGAAATCTTGGACTGTCTTTATGTCTGTGCTGGATCTTCATTAATTAGGCTAGTGAACCATTAATTAGGCTACCTAAGCTTCTTAATCTTCTCTGTGTAAGGCAGGAGGGTTCATAGTTTCAGGGATGGAGTCTGGCTGATACCAGCTGAAGCTTTTTCCTTACCCATCATCCAGCTTGTTTTGTTCTATCCCCGTTTTTGATATTCTAGATTTCTCCAGTTTAGATGTTTTTCCCCTCATTTACACACCGAGGTGATGCTGAGGCACCCCTCTAAACTGCCAGATCCCTGGCTCACCTCGTCCTGGGCTCGGGGTTCTGTGGAGAGATCAGGTCCAGGTGCACAATTTGAGGCTCAGCCAAGTGTTTGAATCCACTTTGCAATTCCAGAAGAGAAATGTAAATAATTGAGTGAACCAGGTAGAAAAGAAGTGAGCAAAAGGAAACCCCCAGAAAGCCGGGAGGGGGAGAAGTGAACACTGGGCAGGAAAGGTCACATTGCTCATAATGGCAAAGCAGCTAAAAATACCTCAAAAACTACCCCTATGTACACAACGGTTTCTCCCACCCTCCTTATTCAAATTCTATGTCTGATGCAACCCCGGCTGGAGTGTAGTAAGACTTGCAATGGCTTTCCCGTCCCAGCAGATGTCAGCTCCTCTGCAGGGACGGGCCCTGAGCCGGCTCTCCCCAAGCCTGGTGCAAGGATTGCTGAGGCGTTGCATCATCCGCGGAGGTGCAGAGCTCTTGCTGGTGGGCAGCGGGTCACCGGGGCCCTCAGGATGGGAGGGGAGAAGGAGCACGGTGTACTCCAGAGAAAGGAGGTGATTTCGATGAGGAAATCATCTGTTTTTCAGTCTGTCCGGGTTTCACCGGTTCAGGTAGCGCCTCCCTCTTACACACACAGGGGGTAGGTGACAGACAGAGTGGTTCCAGGGAGAACTCGGTATTAATCCGCCGGTTTCACTGGCCTAAGGACAAGTCCTGGCACATTTGTTTCACCCAGGGAGACTTGTTATGCCTCAGCAGTCATAGAATCATAGAATGGCCAGTTGGAAGGGACTCCCAGAGGTCATCCAGTCCAACCCCCCTGCAAGAAGCAGGGACACCCCCAACTAGATCAGCTTGCTCAGGGCCTCATCCAACCTGGCCTTGAATGTCTCCAGGGATCCAGGGGCATCCACCACCTCCCTGGGCAACCTGTTCCAGTGCTCCACCACTCTCACAGGAAAGAACTTTTTCCTAATATCCAATCTAAATCTCCCTCCCTCCCTACCCAAGTCCCCCTTGGGTATTGGGACGACCGCCTCGAGAGCCGGAGCGTGCGGTGGGCTTGCAGGTGCTGCTTTCTCTCCAGCACAGAGACCTGTCTTCCTGCACACAGTTATTGGTCCTGTTTTCCCTCAGGAGACAGATAAAAGTTCACTTAAAACTAACCAGTAACACCTAGCCAACACTCAGTGCCCATGACATGTCCCTTCATCACAGGATCTCAGAATACTTCAGAGGAAGGTTTCACCCCAGTGGAGAAGGACTACTGGGGACAAACACTGTCCCCAGTAACATAGAATCATAGAATTGTTGAGGTTGGAAGAGACCCCTAAGATCATCCAGTCCAACCATTAACCTACCACCACCAAGTCAACCTCTAGACCATGTCCTCCAGCACCACATCTCCCCATATTTTAACCTCCATGAGGGCAGGCTGTGGAGAACAGAGTTCAGTATCTCGCCTGGCTTCTGTTGCAGACACCAGGCTAGATACAATGCTCTCGTTCCAGAGCTCACAAGCAGCAGTTTTCCTCCCTCCATTCCTAAGGGAGCATCTCTACCTGGTGTCAGTGACTCGCTCAGCTTGCTCTCAGGGAGGGACACCCTGTAGTAACCTCCCAGCAGGTAGGGTGAGGAGGCTGGCATGTATTTAGCAAAGAAAGAATTTAGACATTACAGAAAACTCACTGACTGACAGGCTAGACAGGAGAAGAGACTTTCTAGGGTGGCTGTGAAGTTTCCAGACGTGTCCAAGACCCCATGAAGCAAATGTTGGCAGAAGATGGTTGGAGAGAGTCAACCTGCCTTATGGCAGGAGTGGACATGGGTCAGTTCTCGCTGCTCTCCCATGCCTCACTTCTACAGTTTTTACAGCTGAGGAAGTAAAGGACAAGGGCTGACCCTTACTGTTGGATTTTCACCTACCTCAGTCCTGATAAAAGCAACATTGATGAAATTACTTCAGGTTTACCTTCACAAAAAATCTCTGACCCCGTCCTGATGGGTGAGCAGGTTTTTCCACAAGTGATTGGCATTTGCTTTTCCTGGTAGTGCTGTGACAGCTCTTAGGATCACATTATCTTCTTACTGCTGTACCTGCTGCTGTCACCTTGATTTGACAAGGCTTTACCAGCCTCAGCAATGCACATTGAGGGATTTGGTATGTTCTGCTCCAGCTCAGTCTGGTTTTGTTGGCCCCTTCTCTAAAGATAGCTGCATTACCTCCCTTATCACACTAAACATTTACCCTCAGGAAACGATGACCCTGGCAAGATTTCTTGCAGTTTTGCAAAAGAAAAGAAAATATTTGTTCATTCTCAGTGGTTCAAAAAGGTACAGGTGGGAGTGGGAAGAAATGTTCTCCTAAAGCATTATCCTTTTGAAGGGGCAGCTGCTGTGCTTGGGTCTTCACTTTGATTGTCTTGGTTGTGGTGTCTGTTGGACACTGTGTGGAGCAGGAGAGATGACAGATGTATGCTCCATGGTCACAGTTATATGAAGTTGCCTCTTCTTCACTCTTTCCTGTCATCCCCTAAAAAGGCAGCAGACCCTCTAGGGATGGTTTAGGGACCACAACATGGAGATAAAACTTCTTTTTTCCTTCCATCAGTTTCATCTGCAGAGCCCACAGCTTTATCACAAGACTGTTCTCTTCCACTGGGTGTTTGGGTAGATTTAAACCCCACCAAGTAGTATGATGTGGCATTTAAAAGGTGACATCACATGCACTTTCTGAACATGTTTCAGGGTTGTTTTTACAAACATAATGTAATAGGTCATTGTCACATATCTGTGTATCTATCACTGACCTGTTTTTAATTAAAAGGTTGAATTTAATATCAAGTCACAACTTCAGTCCTGTGATGTCATTTCTCTTACTAGAAAAGAAAGACTCTCAAAGGAAAGAAAAAATCAGATCTTGAGGCATTTTTCTGTGCTGTTTGAACAGAAAGCAAAGCTCACTTGTACAGATAACCATGTGAAAAACAATCTGACACAGCACACGTGGTCCGTGCTGCTGATGGAGCAGATGGGAGTCAGGGCTCGTTTGAAAACCAATATTTACCGAGGAGGCTGCTGGCTGCCCCGCAGGGGTGCGCACCGGGTTTCCATGGTGACTGTTGACACTCGGGCCAGCTTCACGCTTTCCCACAGATAAAGTGTCACACTGCAAGACCGAGGTGAGAAGCAACCCAGCCACACAAGGGAAGGAGAGGGATTGTGGCTGGGTCTGGTGGGATGAAGGATGCCAGTCCTGGTGCTGTTCCTCCTGCCCAGGCCACCCTCACACCAGCCAACAGCTGTGGTGGGTTTTACTCCATGCAGAGGGACAGCTCTGATTTAATACAATCACTCTTCCCTGCTCTGCAGGTACAAAGTGAGAGACCAGGACAGGTGCCAGTGAGAAGAGGACATAGGGGATGTGTTTGTGCAACACCAGCTGCAGAAGCTGCCCACTCCCCTCTGCTGTGGCACTGGGACATGCCAATCCACTAAAAAAAAGAGTATTTCAAAGCACCACAAAATAAAGATGCTTCACATCCCACACAGGACAACAAGTCCTGTACCACATCACCGGTGTGGGATGTCCAGAGGAGAGGTCTGCCAGAGAGACCCATAGCAAAGAGATCTGGCCATGCTCTGACCTGCACAGCAGCTTCCAGGAGAGGCTGGTGGTGATCCTCAGGCACAGACTTGCCTGGTGAAGGGCTCAGCTGGAGGCAGGCATGGGCTGGTGCTGAAGTTTCTCATTCCTACCAAATCCCTCACTTTTATCCAGTGGGGTTTGAGAAAGCTGGCAGTTATTTGTTGGGAGAGGCAGGGAGCTGAGCACTGCCTGCACCCCAGGCCATGAGGGGAACCTCACCAAACCCACTTGGGGAAAATCCTTTCATTCCAGGTGCTAAAAACACGGGGAACAGCACAGAGACTTTGGATTGACCTCTGAGCAGCAGTATCTGGAGCCCTTCACTTTCCAAGATGCTGCAACCCAGACTGAAAGGTTGTGGCTCAATTCCTCCTGCCACCCCTTGGGTGTTATTTGTACCCTGGCTCTTCCACCTGCCCCACCACCAAACTAGGTGGGAAGCTCTTCCCAACGTGCCTTTTGGTCTTTGATCTAATGCAGGATTAAGATCCCTTTTGCATCCAAGTCAATATTCCTTTTTATCTCCAATTCCCTGTCTCTTTTGAAGCTCCAGTTCTGTCAGACCTGGTTGGATTAAACCAACCCTGAGATTAATTTTGTCCTTTAATCTCTGAGCTATTTTCTCAGTGATGGGTGGGAGAGGAGCCTCCCCAACATCTGGTTTCTTCCCAGCACAGGCCCCGAGAGGGTTTGAACATGCAGCCACTGCGGGTTGCCGGTTGCAGCTCCCCATCCTGACAAGTTTTTGGGGCTGGGGATACAACACTTACAACCCTCATGGCACTCACATTGATGCAAACCACCCCAGAACACCGACACAGCACTCTCCCTGCTGCTGTCTGCACCAGGATCAAGCCTGGAGCCTGGGAGACCGTGGTACACGAAGCAGAGTGTGCAGCGCCACGGAAAATCTGGAGTTCATTTAATGAGGGCAAGGAACAGCGAGTGAAAACATCCTTCCAGGCATAACCCCCTGTGTGAATCAGGCTTCAGCATCCAGGAGCTCTCAGGACAAGCACAGGCTGCAACATGAAGGTGCTTAAATCATCCACAGGGGCAGCAAATAGTTGTGCTTCAGCTGAGGGTCTCATTCTGTAGCCAACCAGCCCGTTTCCAACACACCGAGACCGCTCTGCTCTAAGCAGCCTCCTGACTGCTGGGTCAAAGCCCCCAAAAATTAAAAAAAAATAAAAAAGCAGAGAGCCTCCTGCAAGGAAAGGAGCAGGTTTGGGGGAAGAAGGGGGAGAGCTGTGCCCCTGTGGGTGCTTTCCCACCCACCCTGTGGGCTGTGGGGTGGCTCCTGCTGTTTTCTTCCGCCGCAGCAGCTCTTGGTAGGGTCTTGCATCAGCCAACCGAAGGGGTGGCAAGGCCATGGCTGGAATTAGGTGAGTGTAACAGTGGGTTTGAAGGCTTATTTTTCTGTGCTGAGAGCAGGGAAGAAATCCAGATGGTATTTGGCCCACACAGGGAGAGGAAAATCCTGTAGAAAATATTTTGCAAGATTTTTTTGGGTTTATCTCGTTTGACTTGGGTGCAGAAAGCTCTCAAACGTGGTTCAGTGAATAAGACAGACAAAAGCTGTGTAACCTTTGCTCAGCAGTGAGAGCACCTGCTCAGAAACTCCACAGGGAGAAGAAAGACTATTTCTGCTTCAGTTTGCTGTGTTTTAATTGAAAGTATTCCTTTTAATTAAATATAGAAACAAAAAAATATAAGCTAGAGAGTTTTGAGACTTCCAGACTGTGTAATGCCAGGATTCTGGCTTCTTCCAGGAAATATTAGAGGTATATGAAGAATCAAACATGAACAAGTGCCAAAAGATTTTTTCCATCCCCATATATTGCTTCTAAATAAAAAAATAAGTGGCCAGCAACAATAATTTTTGGTTGCCCAGAGGGTCTGATCCACCCTGGTGGGATTATTATGTCTTGAATGGCTTTTTTTTTAGGAACAGGTGGTTTTAGTTTGAAGCAGTTGTTTTCTCAGCCCGAGGAGGGACTGTCCAATTAGCAGCTTGTCAGCCCAGACCTTTCCATCCAGCTGCTCTCTCAGGTCCCTGTGAGCCAGTGCTGGTTTCCACAGCAATTGCACAACCCGACGCATCATGTGAGAGCTTAAACTCTTTACATTGCAGAAAGCCAGTGCCCAGCACCACCCCTGAAAAGAACATTTCAAGTGACTTTGTTGGCTTGGATTCTTTTTTTTTTTGTCCCCTCCCTAATGCAAACACAGTGCTGGCAACATTGAGCAGGAGCAGCGCTGTGGACAGACGGGCAGGCGGCAATAGCAGTGTCAGGAGACTGGAGCTCAGCCTGGTGGGAGCATCCCCAGCCCTGCAAGTCCTCCAGTTCATCTTTTCAAAATCCCAACAACCAGCTGGCTTCTCATGTACAAGAAATAGTGAAACAGTGACGAGGTGCTGGTGCCTGTTGGGGTGGGCAGGTTGTGGTCACCAAAGCCTGTTCCCTTCGGGTCCCTGTGGCGCTTTTTCCTTGGCCCACCCAGCTCTCCCCCAGCAGTGTCCATGTCCTGGTGACTTGCAGGCAGCTTTCACCCCTGGCAGAAGGACAGGGCAGGGCAGGCTGCCAGGCCTGGGCATCCCTTTCAGACCTTGCAGCAACATCTGTGACCCGAGTCCCTCCTCTTCACGTGTCTTTGACTGGCCAGAGCCCCCTGCGGCCACGCCACTGCTTCCCCAACCATTCCTGATCCAGCTTCATTTTCTCAAGACTTGATGTAGAGAGATTACATGTACTGTTGTTTTTATTACCTATGTGCAATTGGTCTGCTGACTTGTTTAATGAAAGCCAGGGCCAGCAGCAAGCTCATTTCAAGTCCTTGCAGGCCCAGATGTGTTCTGCACATCCTTTATTGCACGGAGACTTGCAGGGCTTTAGCCTGTGTTGGCTGAGAGGAACTCCACCACCCTCCCTTCTCCTGGCAGAGGTTACACATCCCCTCCAGACATCACTTTGGGTTTTTCCCCTTTAACTGAGCTGTTGTTTCTGCAGCAGATAGAACATGCACCAGCACCTCCACGCAGCTCGTTACACCACAAAACCTCTCGAATACCTGAGATGCCCAGACCTGATTTATGAGCCCTGCAGAGCCCAGGGCTGAGGGGATCAGCTCTCCCAGCTTGCAGCACGCAGAGCTTGCACAAGGCCAGGAGCCACGTGGGGAGAGGGGAAAGCCCATGATTTTCCTGGGCAAGTTAGAGCAGGAATGACCTCATGGAAAACCAGAGCCAAGCTCCTGGAGATGCTGCCCAAATCAGAGAACTGGTCCAGAGTGGAGAAGGTGCTTGTGCTCCCAGTGCAGTTACACACCTCAGGGTTGTCCAGGCACATCACATCCTTTGAATTTGCTGATGGTCCTCAGTGTGCACCAAGTTTTGTTACTCATTTTTGTGATAACACTGTTGGCTGGGGAATTCATACCAGGCTACAGGCAGTACCCTGCTGCCAGAAGTCTGGAGAGCCCTTTGATGATGCCCAGCTGCCAACCTGAGCACGTCCCTGCCCTGCTGGTGATGTGGTCCAGCGCTGAAGGACGCAGTGACAAGCAGTGACAGCCCACACAGAGATGCTGGGAGAGCAGGATAGGATCCTCAAGCTGGATCGCTTCAGTGCTTATTTCCCTGCCTGCAGAGGGGGGGGCAGGGAGCCGGTTCCAAAGGGAGGTGTTGAGAAGAGCTCTTAATACAAACCAAGAATTATTTCCCCTTACATAATCTGTCATCCTGCCTGTCATAATCTGTCACCCTGTTTCCGTTGTCTCGGGCACTGTCCCTCAGCCTGGAATCCTTCCGCTGCTCAGCGCCCGTCCAGCTCCATCCAACCGGGGCTGTCGCTCAGCTCTGCCAGCCGGCACCGCAGACACCGCTCCCGCTGTGCCTGGTGGGTAACGGTGGTGCTGAAAGAGCTTTCAGCTACCCCAGATCCTGGGACAGGCTCCTCAGGGCTCCTCTTTCACAGGACTAGGGCAACAGGAGCGTTTTCTGCTCCAGAAAACCCTGACTATGAGCTGACTTTGGGGACAGGGTGGTGGCAGAGCTCTTGACACGGTGCCCTGCAGGGTGGCCTCTGAAGGACAGTGTCTGAAGGACAGTTAAATCAGGAAAGAGAGGCTCAGACAGGAGGAACCATCTTTTCTGACTGCCCTGGTCTCTAATTCAATGTAGGATTTCAAATGAGGATTTGTCTTTCTTGGGTGATGACCAGGGAGATGGGGGGATTCCAGCACTTAATGCCCCTCCTGATTCAGGCAGCGCTTCTTCTCTGTTCTCACAGGAATCAGAATCACAGAGTGACAGATCCCTTGAGCTGGGAGAGACCTCAAATCATCGAGTCCAAGCCCAGGCTGACCCTGCCCAGCCCACCTCTAGTCCATGTCCTTCAGCACCTCATCTCTTGGCCTTTCCAACCCCTCCAGGGATGGGGACTCCACCACTGC
>VXBZ01012850.1:23343-33346 GCA_013399135.1 Heliornis fulica | reverse complement strand
CACACACACACAGACACACAGACACACACAGAGCACATCACACACACACCATCACACACACAGAGCATCACACACACACACACAGCATCACACACACACACATCATCACATACACACAGCATCACACACACACACACAGACACACACAGCATCACACACACACAGACACACACAATCACACACACACAATCATGCATCACACACACACACACACACACACACACACAGAGCTTCTTTCGATGCTCCCATACCCAGGACAAATCCGCCTCCGTGTGCCGAACCCAAGGCAGAGCACGGAGCAGGTGAGGAGCAAAGGAAGATTTCAGGTACAAATCTGTCTAGGGAAGGTGCTAAACCCAACAACTTCATTTTTCCACCATCAGTTGTGTGGCAGTACCTAAACACACCCCTGCTTCCTGCTCTGAGTTTGGAGGTGACCAGATTGCCTGGTAAAGCTAATGGTAACTCTGAGCACACACAAAGCCAAACTCAGCTGGAGGTGGTTCAGTTATCTGCAGTAGATGGGTGTACCCCTGTTTAAAGGTTGTATCTTTCTAACCAGACATTTTCAGGATTATCATTCCATGTTCCCAGAATATTTTCTGTATTCTCCTTACAAGCCCTTGGTGGTGGAAAACAATTAAAATGGTAATTTGCAACCCAGGAGCTGCAAAAGTAACTTTTCCAGGAACTGAGCCTAATGCTCAGAATAAAAACAGTGAATGTGAGAGAGAGAAAAAAAATTAGAAGCACTGAGCACTGCTGAAAGCCTTTTTCTTCTTCATAAAAAGCATCCAGCAAGGCTGGACACTTCTACTTGTCTGCTTTTCTAGGTCAGCCTGTCGTAGGAGAGCTGGGAGACAGATGGTGGAGCTCAGTTACTTGGACAACAGGGATTGACTTTCTTGTTTCACTTGCTCAGACAGAGGTTGGATGTGCCAAGTGCAGCCTCTCCATCCCTTCCTAACACACTGTGCTCTAGTGTCAGCTGGTGGCAAACCTTATACAAAGGCACCTCAAAAATAAAACATCCAGGGGATTTCCCACTCCCTCTACTCACAGAATCACAGAATATCAGGAGCTGGAAGAGACCTCTAAGATCATCCAGTCCAACCCCCCTGGCTGAGCAGGATCATCTAGATTAGATCACACAGGAACGTGTCCAGGTTGGTCTGAATGTCTCCAGAGAAGGAGACTCCACAACCTCTCTGGGCAGCCTGGCCCAGGGCTCTGGCACCCTCACAGGGAAAAAGTTCCTCCTTATATTAAGATGGAAGTTTCTATGTTCCAGTTTGGACCCATTTCCCCTTGTTACTCTGCTGCCACATTTTGATGCCAAGGAGAGCTCTGACTGGATCAGGAATGTTAGTGCTGGCTAGGTGCTGGCTTGGGGTTAATCATGAGTTTTCTGCAGTTAAATCGAGGCCAACTGTGCTCAGAACAAGATGCTGTTCATTGTTCTCACCCTTCCTACACCACTGGAAGGTATGGCAGGCTTGTCCTTCCCCACTGACAAAAGGCTCAGCCCTGTGCTTTTAGAGGAAGCAGAGGAAAGGCAGCAACGTGCTCAGTGAGTTACACCCCGCTGCGTAACAACAACCTGTTTGCCAAAAGAGAAATTAAAAGGAAACACAAACACATAAAATTTGGTCCAAACTTTGCAATTATTGCAAGTCAGGGTGTGGTTTGGGTGCTGGCACTAAGGCATCATCTGGATAAAACCTGTTACTGTTGAAGAGGAATTGGCTGGAGCAACAACACTGAAGCCTCCCCTACATGAAGGAGAGCCAGTGCTACTAGTTGTTGCATGCTCATGGGGAAGCTTTTCCTGGAGTAAAAGCCAAGGCTGCACCCTCACACATCACTGGAAATACTTACAGATGCCTTGGAGAACCCACTTGGGCTTGTTTTGCCACCAGACCCCGAAGAAGTAAACAGGGATCCCGCTGAAGATGATGGCAAAGCCGATCGCACACTCCTTCGGCGTCATCCAGAAGGAAACGGCGATGAGGAACAAGCAGGCCAGGATGAAGAAAACGGGCAGGCAGATGTTCACCTAAACAAGGACCCAAAGAGTGGGTTGGAAGGTGGAAAGGGTTATTTTGGGATGGCTCTGGTACAGGTCCTGTTTCAATCCGGCTGCCTGTTGCCTGGCAGAGACCTGAGCGTGCTGGGGAGGGGGGTGAGATGAGAAAGATGCCTTTATGGAAGGCAGACATGCTTGTGGCTGACACAATCTTGGCCTCCTCCCAGATGGGGCATGGTGCTGCCAAGCTGGCCAAGGACAAAGAGAACAAAGTTCTCATCTCTGCAGGCGTGGGTTTGTCTGCTTTATTAAAACACTGTTTCAAGGGAATTCCACGGCGGAACAGAGCGTTTCGCTGAGAGCCGCGGCCTGATCTGTCCTGGGGGGGGTGGTAGGCACCAAGAGCTTCCCTTGGGGCTACCCCACCAGAACACAGAATCATAGAATGGCCAGAGTTGGAAGGGACTCCCAGAGGTCATCTAGTCCAACACCCCTGCAAGAAGCAGGGACACAATGCTGCATCACCACCACCCCGTGAGCCTCCTTCGCTCTGATGGCCCTGTGGCCATGGCAGGTTTTGGTGTGACAGGGATGCCCATAATAGCTATGACACATCTCCCCCACAACACCTGCAATCCCAGTCCCTCTTCCCTAAGGGACAAGCAGCTGCACTGGCTGAACATTCCCTGGTGCTGAGAAGGGACTCAGGGAGGAGTCACATGGTTCTCACCTTGATGGGCCTTTCCAGCTCCGGCTTCTTGTACCGCAGCCACATCATGCCGATGATGGCCAGGGCCACGCAGAGCCAGTTGAAGAAGCTGAAGAAGTTGATGACTGAGAAAATGTTGTTGGAGAAGGCATAGAGCAGGGTCATGACACACTGCAGCCAGAAAGAAAATCCATTAGAAAAGGGAGCAGGCAAAGGCACAGGTGTCACAACATTAAATATAGGTATTTTAGAAGAAGTATCTGCCAGGAAAAGAATCAGCATTGTTGGGTTGTTATTTAAGGTATTTTCAGTTGGTGCCTGGGGAAATTTCACAACAAAGCAGACTATGAGGATACTTGAAGGTCTCTTCCAACCCAGATGATTCTATGATGAGGAGAAGGGGCTGTCCTCTGGGCAGGTGCAGGAAGGGCTGTGGTGCCCAAACAGCCCCCATCAGCACTCCAGTGGAATCCTGCCCCTGACCCAGTGGATGTGTGTCACCACGGACCCAGGTCCTTACCGTAAAGATGAGGGATGGCACAGGAGTGAGAAGCCTGGGGTGGATCATAGAGAGGATGGAAGGCAAGTGTCCCTCTCGAGATCCCACGAAGAACAGCCTGGGTGGGGCAGACAGAGCAGTTATCACCTCAGGAACCTTCAGCCCCAGGGTTGGGGTTTGTCTTCTTTTTCCCCCTTTCTGGAGGAATTCTCAGCCCTGAAGTTTCCTAAGTTTCTGCTTCTCATTAAACCACTTTCTCAGGCCACATCCCCGAGCCCCACACTGGTGTTTACTCATCTTCTACTAACTTTGATAGGACTTTGCCCAAGGAATTGAAGACTGAGACCACTGAGAAGGTTTCTTTTAACCTGGACATGGTTTTAAAGAGTGTGACTTGGAAACAAACCCGAGCAAGGAACCTACCGGGAAGAAGTGAAGAGAGATCCATTGACAGATCCAAAGCATGACAAGCCAACGAAGACAGGTATGATCCAGGACATGACACCAAGGTGATAGTTCCCAAAATCCTAAAGGGAGGCAACAAGCCAGACATTTCACATCCAGAATGTCCAAAACGCTCCCAGCTGCCTACAAAGACTAAACAACTGCAGAAGCCTGAACAAGGGCCATGGCTTAGTGCTGAAGTGCTGTTGGGGAGTTTTCCACATTGCTGCTTGGAAAAGCATGGTGGAATTGCCCAAAATAATTAAGATCAGGAGAAAGCCCTTCCCTCAGAGTCCTGACATTTATCACAACAGCTCTCTGAAAATTCAAGACCAAATGGAAACCGTGAGGAGGTTCAGCCACTGCTGGGCACAGCCTGCAGAGCCACGGGGACCTGGAGTTTCATACCACAAACTGACCCTGTGCCACTTCACTGCTGTTTTCTGCCAACACTGCTATACTGATGTCACAGAATGACAAGGTTGATTGGAAAAGATCCGAGTCCAAACATCCCTGTCCTCTCCTGACCATCTCCCTGAGCACCTCATCTTCCATCTGGTCAATACACCCAGGGGTGGAGACTCCACACCCTCCCTGGGCAGCCTGTCCCACACCCCCACAGCTCTTTGGGGGAAGAATTTCTTCTGACATCTCATCTGAACCTGCCCTGGTGCAGCTTGAGGTCATTCCCCTTGGCCTGGCTCCTGGCCCTGGGCACAAGGACCATCGCCCACCTCTCTCCAACCAACCTCCTCTCAGGTCATTCCAGGCAGGGAGAAGGTCTCCCCTCAGCCTCCTCTTCTCCAGACTCAACCCCCCCAGCTCCCTCAGCTGCTCCTCAGCAGGTTTCTTCTCCATACTCCCTGTCCTGACTTGCAAAGGCACAACCAGAGGAAGGCAGCACAGGGTGGCAGCATCTGCGAGCGCTCAGCGCTGCGTACGTGCAGGCTGCGCGCTCACTCCTAAAGCAACCGGGATTTCTGACCTCAGTGGCATTTTAATTAATGGAAGTATTGTTTTTCTCTCTTAATTAAAACAAGGAAGATACACAGAGAGAACAAACCAGTCTGGTATTAGCTGAATGACCTTTTCAATCCATCACTGACAGCAAGTCACGAGGCCAGCAGCAATCTCACATACTTACGCATTAAGAGCAGCGTTAACTCTCTGCCCACCCTCACTGTGATTAATCCCACTCTGCTGCTCCTGTCCTGCTCCTGTCACAGTTGTTCTTTATCTCCAGTCAAACATCAGGTTTGTTGTTTGGGTTTTTTTTTTAATTATATGGAACAAACTTGGAGATTTTAAGTCTGATTTAAGCGTCTCTGTATGAGATGAGTCACATCTATCTTACCACGGCCACGGCTTCGGACGTCAGCATCTGCTCCGTGGACAGGGTGGTGAAGTAAGCCAGGTTTGTCAGCACATAAACCAGAGTGACTACAGGTAGTGAGATGATGATAGCCAGGGGCAGGTTTCTAGGAAGAAAACAGAAATGGTATTGGAGCGTGGGAGTTCAAAGAGAGCTGCTGATGCCAGGGATTGGTGGCTCATGCTGCAGTCCTCTGATACTTGTTTTAAGTTGGCTTGGGCTGCTCTGCTCTTCCTTGGCTCTCCAGCACATCCAGGTTCCCAGCCACAGGATGCTCCTTGGGAGCTCCTGTCCCAGGACAGATTGGAGAGTGGCAGCCTGGAGAGTGATGGACGTCGAGTGATGGAGTGTGGCACAAAGGACATTTTTTATGGAAAGACTCTGGCTGTCTGGGCAAGCAGCAATCCAAGATCACTGTGAAGGCAACTAATTCAGAACAACCCCCTGCACCCCTTGCTAGCCAGCAGCATTCCCTTTGGAGCAAAAGAGCTGGTGGGTTTCCTGGGGGGAGATGGAAAGAGCAGGGATGCAGCGGGCAGTCCCTGGCTCCAGCCCCGAGGAGCTGCTGGAACTCAAAGAAAAGGAGACCAGACACACTCTGAGCACGTGTCAGGGCAAATTTGCCTTTCCAAAATAGTCTGACTTCCTTTGAGAATGGAAACTGAGAAAAGGGAACTGCTTGATGCCACCTGTCATGGGTCTAGTGGAGCTCAAAGCCATGGGGGTAGAGAGCCAGATATCATGGTGGCATTCAGGGGATGAGAAAATAACTGCCATCTGCAATTTAGGGTTTTTTTTCCCTTTAACTGTGTTTGTCACTGAAAAGGTTTATCTGGTCTTACACTTCCAACAGACACTAATCACTGCCAGGGTTGGCCAGGAATGGGATCTTGCACAAGTGACCCCAAAGTTCCTATTGGTGACACCTTGTAGGCACCTTCCCCCCAAGCAGAAATGACTCATCAGCCATGTCCTGCCGCGGCGCAGCCCACGAGCGGTGCAGAAAGTGGCTGTTGCTCAGGAGAAGAGGAAGAGCCCATGACAAACACATGTACACACAAACACTCTGGTGGCACTCTGGTTATCTGAGGTGGACCTAAAGCACCTCTTCCTTGCCAGTAATTCAGAGGTGTCGTGCCAAGGAAACGGGACTTTCCAACACACTGATTGTATCAGCAGCACAAGAAGGCACTGAAAGCAACAGCCCTTCTCATGCAGAGGTTATTATTCCCCTATTTTGGGGTGTAACAATTTAATTTACCTCGTTTTCTGTTTCCCTAGAAAAAGCCCTTGGCTTCTGGGCCAAGGAACCCTGTAACACACGTGAGGACGGGGCTTCTCGAGAACGAGGGGTTCCCTCAAGGGACGTCATCATGGGACACACACCTACCTGTAGGGATTGATCATCTCTTCTGTAACAAAATTCAAGTAGTTCCTGCAATGTAAGAAGACCACTGGTTAATTCTGGCTGGCCCACAGAATCAGTGAAGCCCTTTCTCACCCTTCTACATCCTGAGGTGTGAAGTACAACCACTAAGACGACCAGGCAAACCCAAAGCATCAGCCTCATCACCCTGGTTACAAAGAAAAAGATGGAAATTCCTGGACCACACCCTTCCTGCAAATACAATCTGGGGACAAAGGAACATAGACAGTGTTGAAAAGAAAGACAGGGCTGCATCTTACCATCCTCCATAGGCAAAGAGGCCACTGTACAGCGCTAACACAATATTCCCCACGCCTACTTTTGTGCCTTCAAAGGAGTGCTCAGGAGTCAGGTTTGTCACATCACCTGCAGAAAACAAAACCAAGGACAGGTTGATGCAGATGGTCCATGAGGCCCAAAGCCTCTCTGGGCACTGAAATAGAGAAAAAAAAAACCACCATGGAGGCAAAAGCTGCTTGTAGGATGGTTAATTATCCCACTGATGCATTTTGGGTTATGCTGAAGAGTGTAATGTGTATTTCCATTGGGCTGATTTTACAGTCCTTAGCTCAGCCCCACATCTACTTGTCTCAAGCAACTGGCCATCACTGAGCCCTCTACACTTTCTCACACCACCAAGGTAATTTTTTTTCCCTGCAGAGAAAACATTCTGGGGAGCTTCCTGCTGGAAGATGCTGTGCAAACAGACATTGTCACGTTGTCCTCGCATCTGAAAGCTGCTTTCATTCAATAAAACCCCAGGATTTCCTCCACTTCCACCAGCCACCCAGTAAAGCAGAAACCCAGGATTTCCTCCACTTCCCCCCCAGCCACCTGATAAAGCAGAGGGTTAGGGCAAACCCTTTGATTGTGGGAAGTCAGGTTCTTTGGGACCTGAGTGTCAGAAGTCAGTTTCTTTANGCTGGACCACAGCAGCAGCTCGTGCACTGAGCAATTTGGACTGGGAAACACCAGTTCCCCAAAGCTCTCCTTGGCCAGATCCTGCTGCAGATCACAGTTCTTGTCCCTCTCTCCCAGNTGGTTAATTATCCCACTGATGCATTTTGGGTTATGCTGAAGAGTGTAATGTGTATTTCCATTGGGCTGATTTTACAGTCCTTAGCTCAGCCCCACATCTACTTGTCTCAAGCAACTGGCCATCACTGAGCCCTCTACACTTTCTCACACCACCAAGGTAATTTTTTTTCCCTGCAGAGAAAACATTCTGGGGAGCTTCCTGCTGGAAGATGCTGTGCAAACAGACATTGTCACGTTGTGTCCTCGCATCTGAAAGCTGCTTTCATTCAATAAAACCCCAGGATTTCCTCCACTTCCACCAGCCACCCAGTAAAGCAGAAACCCAGGATTTCCTCCACTTCCCCCCCAGCCACCTGATAAAGCAGAGGGTTAGGGCAAACCCTTTGATTGTGGGAAGTCAGGTTCTTTGGGACCCGAGTGTCAGAAGTCAGTTTCTTTAGGACCAGAATATCAAAAGTTCCTGTTATGTATCTGCTTTTGAAATTAAAAAGCCATAAATACACGACTCAATTGTACCTTTGGTAAGAACTCTCCCAGAGCAACCAAGGGTTTATTTACTTTGCTTTAGAACCCTCTGCAGTTGTTTTGATCCCTGCCTTTTGATGTGGAGCCTGGGTGCAGGCCTGGGACGGCGGAGACGCGGACCCTGCGCTCCCCTCGGCGAGGACGGAAGCGGGGAGCGAGGCAGGGTTCAGCGGGGCACGTTTGCATCCAGGGAGCACAGTCGAAGCTCATGTGATTCCTCTTAGGGCACAGATCTTTACTGATTGCTGGAGCAACTGGCTGCATCACATGGCAGTCAGCAGGGGCTGGTGTTAACCCTTCATCTCTGAGCACAAGGTACCCAGGGCGTGTATATGGGGCAAGGAGAGGGATGCTACATCTTGTCTTTCACCCCCCTGACTGGACCTACCAGCTTCATCCCCAGCAGATCCATCCCAGGTGTTCCTTGCCTTCACCTCCTTCCTCCCTCCTGCTGGGTCCTCACCAGGGCAAAAAGATATTCCCTAACCCTGTGTGCAAGTGCTCTCTGCTCACAAAGGTACCCAGGAGCCAGCATCCCTCTGCCTTCTTCCCTGCCCCGTTGCCATCCCATCTCCACTGGGGAGGCTGTGAGCTGGACCACAGCAGCAGCTCGTGCACTGAGCAATTTGGACTGGGAAACACCAGTTCCCCAAAGCTCTCCTTGGCCAGATCCTGCTGCAGATCACAGTTCTTGTCCCTCTCTCCCAGCACATCCTCACTAAGATCTCTTCTGAGTTGACCTTGGGCTGTGCTGCCTGTACTTAGTGCCCCTTCAGCCAGGGAATCTCCTCAGCAAAATAACCAACTGTTTTAAAAAAAGTGAGGTTGTGTACATCAGAGTGCAACAGAAAAGCCAGGAAATACTTATATAATGCTGCAAGTTTAACCTTAATTCCTGGCTTGCAGGTTCATATAACCTTACTTGGTGTTAACACCCCGGCCTGGCTGTGAAAGATAAAGCTGAGCAGGAGGTGGGTGTGCACAGTACCACATCCAGCTCACTCCCTCGGGCTCAGATTATTTAATGTTTCTGCCCCTCCTGGATAATTACCTGCCTAGTTCTTCCCAGGTCTTTTATTATGGGAATAAGACACACTTCTGTTAACAGTGACCATAATTAGCTACTGGAGCCTCACACAGCCGCCCAGGAGAACTCTCCAGGCATTCCAAACCCTCCTTGGGATGTCTCCTCTCAAAGGTCTGCTCTGGCTCTGCTGGGTAGCCCTGCTCCCACTGGGAGCTGAGGGACCTTCACCTCAAGGGATCATCCACCACCTTCCCAGTGGCAGGAGGATGCTCTGATCCCGGAGGAGCCAGGACAGAAGCAGCATCACCCACAGGTTCACACTCCATTGTCCACAGCTGGACACCAGCTTCCACCCAAACCCTCTTTCTGTTTGTCACAGGCAAAAAAAAAAAGCTCTTGGGCCAAATGTTCCTTTTTTCTGAGACATCTGCAAGTTTCTCTCTGTGCCATCCCAAACCTCACGCAGAAATCATGTGTTGGTGCCACCAAGGAAGGGCTGAGTGGCATCCCTCACCCAGCTGGCCAGGCAGGGAGGAGGGCACTGGTGGTCCCCAGCCTGAAACCTCATGCCCAGATGCAGGATGTGCCACTCTCTTGAGAACCATGGACATCTTCAGCCTCTGGGCAAGGTCCCAGCCCAGTTCTGCAGCTCCTGGGCTGCACAGACATGCTGGCCAGGACTGCTGCTCTCCAGGACACTCCAGCAAAGGGGAGGGAAAGGCAGCACAGGAGTGGCACTGGAGGCAAAGAAATTAAAACAAAGGCTGGCATGTCATACACTGTGGGTGGGCAAGGGTGAAGGATGGATGGGTGGGACATGACTAATTACTCACACATCTTTTCTCTGCACCTCAACCCATCTCTTTGAAGCAGCAAAACACAGCTACGGGCAAAGGAGTGGCAAGTCAGGGGGGAGAGGAGGGTGGGTAGGATAGAG
>VXBZ01012850.1:0-15573 GCA_013399135.1 Heliornis fulica | reverse complement strand
TTGGACTAGATGACCTCTGAGAGTCACTTCTAACCCTAATCATTCTATGATTCTATGATTCTATAAACGTGACCTTTGTGAGGAGCATCCTCTGTGGTTCCCCAAGTTCCCAACCTGACACAATGTGCTTTATGCTGAGTGGTTTGTGCACAGACAGGAAGAAAAGATCTTTGCCTTCCGATGTCAGCATCTAACTATCACTTTGGATCTCGTTATTTTCACTTGGGTTGAAGTGGTTGGGTGGTTTAGCAGGAAACTAAATGTCACCTGAAATGAGCTGTACTGGAAGATGTGACTGAGTCACAGTTGTACCTCTCCCGACCTACCAAGACCTTTAAACTGTAATAGGCTTTGTAGGAGGTAAAAGCCTTACAAGACAGAATAGGATGGTGCTTTGGGGTTTTTTTTTTCTGTACACAAGACTGAAATCTCTTACTGGTTGTTGTTACAAACCAATGGAAATATCTGGTTTATACCTGAGAAACCAGGGCAGAGATTCACCCTCAACGAAGGCACAAAAGAACAGAGGGAGAAGTGACTCTGAAGATGCAAATTAAGATTATTACCTGCAAGCAAAAAAAACAATTGTAAAGGCCTTTTACTGGCAAAATGTTACAGATTTATTTATTCTTTTCCTTCTTAGAGAGAAAAAAACAGAGTTCAGCAAAGCAGCCTGGGGAGTTACAACAAGGAAGGAGGTATATTTTGTGATAAGCCTCAAACAATGTTCCTGTTGAGCGTAGGCACTGAACTGGAAGAAAATAAAACCTCTGATAAAGCAAGAAATTCTGCAAAGGCAGCACTGGCTCCCATGGCTGAGGCAGGAATTAAAGAGCCCCATGTGCACACACACATTTGAGCACAGAGGCAGGAAGGACTATCTATAGACTTTTATCCACGTTTAACAAGCAAGACCTGAACCTTTCCCCGAGAAAAGTTTATTCTCACAAAACTAATGCCAAAAAAAAAAAAAGCTTATCTGTGTGCATTAGTGAGGTTTGGAACAAAATATCTTCCCCCCTAAGTCTGAGAGGGTTGTAAGTGTGCATGAAGATTACAAACAAAACCACCAGAAAATTTACTTTATCTTCCCATTTTTATCTTCCTTTTCAGACGCCGGTTGACAGACACGAGAGCTACAGCTGAGAGCCCTCATATCTCTGGTTGTCACGAGGTTCCTGCAGCCTTGCCTGACCCAGGCATCCCAGCATGACCCCAGGGACTCGTCTGAGCTCCTCCATACCCAAGGAATGAAGCAGGGAAATGTGCAGGGGGTTTGTGGAAGCCTGAAAATTACTGGGGGTTGGTTTGCACACGCAGCTTTATCTGTGTGCGTGAACGGCCACGACCAGGCCAGCAGCTACAGGACCAAAACAATTCCTTGTAGACTTGGCAGCTCTGCAGTCCCAAAGCCAGAGGTTGTACTGAATTAAGTGGAAAAGCCCTTGGGTGAAATACACTGGGATCCAGCCTACCTTCAGCAAGGTAAATAGAGACTCTCACACATAAAATGCACAAATACACTCAGGCTTTTGCAAATCACGAGCTGGAAACATCACCCAGGCATGTCGAAGAACAAAAGATGCTTGTGAAGCGTTTCTGCCAGCCCTGAAACACTTGGGTTAGGCCTCCTGGGCTTTGTCCCCAATTCCTTCAAAAGACAGAGGAAATGTACTCACCCTTTGCAAGCTGCACGAAGCCAAGAATGATGATCAGAGCCAGTGCCAGCAGCTTTGCCGCAGCGAAGGCGTCCTGGACGCGAGTAGCAGCTTTCACGCTGTAACAGTTCACCGCTGTGAGAAGCACTATGGGAAACAGGCAAGAGGAGGCACGTCAGTTTCCAGCTCAACACGTAAAACACAAAAGCAAATGACAACAAATGAGCATTTACTAATCAAAGAGCCTCTTCCTAAACCAGAGGCTTGCCTAAAGCAAGGCTCTGTGGTCAGGCACTTCTCTGTTCTGGCTTTTGTGCTGGCCACAGGTGGTTTGAGCGGAGCGCTGGGCTGAGATCCCCGTTAGCACGATCCAACTTGTGGTGGAAGCACTGCAGAAATATCTGGACAAGCTTCCAGCAGCATCAGGGACAGTGCTGCAGGGATGCTCAGCAGGGAGCTGCAGTGATGGAAGAGGGTGGCACAGAGTTTGGATTTGAGGTGGCTGCGCTGGTACTTGATCACACTGTGCTCAGGAAGCATTTTGCTTGCCCAGGTCCCATTACCTACAAGTTACTCTGGGGTTAATACACAGACCCAGAGATCAGAGGATCTCTAGGGTTGGAAAAGACCTCTAAGATCAACCATCTGTCCACCACAGCCATGTCAGCTAAGCCATGTCCTGGAGTGCCACAGCCACATGTTTTGAACCCTCCAGGGATGGTGACTCCACCACCCCTCTGAGCAGCCTGGTCCAATCCTGACCACTCTTTCAGGGAAGAAATGTGTCCTAATATCCAACCTAAACCTCCCCTGATGCCACTGGGGGCTGTTTCNTGATGCCACTGGAGGCTGTTTCCTCTCATCCTATTGCTGGGTACTTGAGGGAAGGGACCAACCCCACCTCCCTACACCCTCCTTCCATGGAGTGGTGGAGAGCCATCAGGTCTTCCCTCAGCCCCCTCTTCTCCAAGCTGAACACCCCCAGGTCCTTCAGCCTTTACTCACCCTGTTTCCCCTTTTCATCCCTTTGCATCCCCTACTCCTGCCACTACTCCGTGGGACACTCTCACCTGGGAGGGATGGATTCAGCTGGAGCTTTTCAAAGCCCCAAAGCTGCTGACAGGCTGTGCTTCACCTGCTTCCAAGAAAATAATGGCTAAAACCTTCACCACTCTCCCAGATGACTTACTATTTTGGTGCCCTGCTCACTCCCTGGTGCCTGTTGCTCGTTATAGTGACAGACAAATGTCACGCAGGGGATGACCGTGCCCCACGTGCTGGATGCCCTCCCGCACTGCCCCCACACCAGCTCATCTCCAGGCCCTGGAGCCAACCCACAGCTCAGGGAGGAGCTGATCTCAATCCTTCCTCATCAGCTGGAGGCTTTTCCCCATGGGATCTCTTCCCACTCGGGTTGCAGCTTGTACTGGGAGTCAGCAGAGCCAGGCAGGTTTCACTAATGCTGGTGTGGGGCACGGTTAGGCTACCAGTTATGGGATGTCCTGGAATAAAACCTGGTTCCTGCCCTCCTCTGACTGCCCATCACCCATTCCCTTCCCCAGCTCTGCCCTGGTGCAACAGCTCCTTCCCACACAGGGCTGAGTGTGTTCCCAGAACACGCTGTCTTCACCCCAGCCAGACAGCTGCTCCCCAAAACATTCAGCTCAGATGCAGATGACCTTCTCCTGAGGTTAGGTGCTCTCTCTCCCCTGTATCTACAGTTCAAAGCCCTGAGCATCTGATGTTGATATTTCAGCCTTAATCAACCAAGAGTTGATTAATCAACCAGCAGCCCCTCCATCATGTCACCAAGATCTCCAGATTGCCAGTGGAGACACTGGCCACAAGCCTGTCCCCGTGGAGCTGAGCCACACAGGGTGCTTCCAAACTGGGGGGAGGTGATGGGCAAAGGTGCCAGGCAGAAATACCAGTAGCCAGATGGCTGGGTCACTGCCAGCAAGAGCACCCAGTGCCTCTAAACCCCTCAGCACAGGGAAAACTGGAGTGAGGTCTCCACCCTGCAGACTGGTACCCAGCTGAGCATGCCAAGGGTGCAGGACTGGCACACCAAGTTCTCACCCATCTCCAACACGAGATGGTGGCATAGGATGGGCAGCAATGTCACTGCTTGCCCCAGCTGACAGCAGGGCCACGTTCTGGAGCTGCTGTATCAGAGCAGAAGCACCTTCCCCCAGGCTCACACCCCACCTCCCAGCAAGGATGCAGCAAACTGGGAAATAAAACCATGGGGGAGGAAGGAGTATTCGGGTGTTTTTATGGATTTGATTGGCTCACTGCCACCCCGTATCCTGCCCTGCCTGTGAGAAAGCAGCTGCACTGGTCAGAGGTCAAGGGGATGCACAAAGAACCCATGCTGGGAACAGCCTTCCCAATGTATGGGCACAGAGAGGCTTGGACATACCCATGAGCAAGCTCCAGTGAGCTCAGTCTTCATGGACTGTGGGATAGTGTGTGACAGTGGCCATCAAACTTCCAGACAGTGACAGCCACCCCGAGGCTCTGAGCACACACAGGCAAGAAGGGAGATGGCTCACCCTGTCCTGAGAGCCCACTACAGCCACAGGACAACACCAACACGCACTGGGGTGACTGGGTTTACATGTCCACGTGCTGCTCTGCTAAAGGCTGCTTGTAGTGGAGCTTTGGGCAGGGAAGAGCAAAGCCAGTCCCCCCAGGAGCTGACTGCACATCCCAGAATATGATGCCTGCTTTCAGGCAGCCTGCCCCACCCCAAACTCCTGGGATCTTGTGTCAGCTCAACACAAGAGCTTTTAAAGTTTGGAGAAATGAAGGAGTCAGATGTCTTTGCAGCCAATATATCCCACAGAACAGGAGTCAGTGAGGAATTTGAGATTCTCTTTCTGCATCACGCCCTCCAAGCCCCTGTGAGGGTGTCTGGGCATTTGGAGGGGAGTGAGACCCAAACATCCCAGAGCCATTCCATTGGGAAGGACACCCCTGCACACTCCCACACTGGTCACAGGACAGCACGAGTGGGGCTTTGCCTGACCCGCTTCAGCACACGGCCCAGGGCAAGCGGCAAGGAACCGTGGCCAGAAGCCTGCCCAGCACCTCCCCAGATGTAACCCCCTGTGCCTGCCCCACAGCAGGCAGGGGACACACTGACACCATGGGGAAGATGCTGCATGCCCAGCCCCAGGGTTGCTCAGCATCAAGCAGCAGCCAGCACGGCTGGTGCCAGGCAGGGTCACGGCTCTGTCCCCTCGCAGGGCGATGGCAGCGTATCTGCTCCGAGCCGCTACAAGGGATGTCGTCCAGATCCATGGGGAGGAGAAAGTAAAGGTTGGCAAGGGCAACTTACAGCCTGTCTGTGCTCCATGGGGGAGAAGAAACACCAGCAAAGCACAGAACACAGTTCACACACTGAAAGCACCTCCAGTGAGTCCCAGCGGGGAGCGAACAGAGGATCCAGGATTCACTTCGAGCGGCGATTAGGCTAAAAATAAACCTCCCCTTGTTTACAGAGGGATATTTAAAGGATGAGCTAACACAGCTAAAAGCACGCTTTTCCCGTTAGTGCAGACAGCCCTTTGAGGTGTGACAGTGACATTCCCTTCCCCATTTAGGCATGCTGTTGCTTTGACAATAGCTGCTTCAGCTCCCCCGTGAAATACTGATTTTCTCGGGGCTGTTCCTCACATTCTGGTCCAGAACGGAGTCTGCTGGATGGACTGTGGGACAGTGGAGTGGGACATAAAAGGCAAAAGCTTTCTGCACAGCCTAAAAACTGAAAAGCAACAGTGAGTCTGTCTTCAGCCCTTAAAACACAGCAGGGACAACTAAACAGACCTGGGAAAACATGGAAACACCTCGGGCCAGGGACTCTGAACAAGGCTGGGAGCTTCTTGCACTCCAGTCGTGCTTTGGAGCCCTTCAAGCCACCATCTCTCTGCTTGGATTTTCCCACGGTGTCATAATGTTTTCCTAAAGGAGCGTGGTGGAGCTCCTGCACTTCAGTGCTTTCAAGAGAGGAAGGGTTAAAAAAACAAAAACAAACCCAGAACTCCCAGTCTCACTGACCAGACAGAATCCTACAGACACCGAGACGCATCGAGAGACCAAGTGTTCTCACTGAAACTCCGAGGCAAATTCCAGAGGCTGCTCAGCTTCTCAGCAGACTGGAGGACTAGTATTGCTGGAAGCAGCAAGTTTTATTCCTCTGACCCAAGATGCTGCCCTATAAAACCTGGGAGGGGGTGTGGGGGGGCTGAGGGTCTCCTCGCATCGCTCCCTTCACCCTGGATGAATCACTCCACACCAACAGGGGAGAAAAGCTGCACTGTCACGGTTTTACTATAAAGCAAGGCAGAGAAAAGATCAAACAGCACTGCCCTGACTCTGCAGGACCTCTCCTGGGGCCACAGCCATGGGCAGCTGCTGGCCCCACAGCCAGGCAGACCTTTAGCATGACCCATTGGGGCCCTTCCTGGGAATCACTCTAGGAATACAGATTTCAGCACGACCTGACACGACGTGGTCTGATCCAGCAGTCCCTCTCCAAAGGCTTTACATAATTGGGATAATAGGAGCTAGAAAGCTGCAGTGGTTGCCAGCTGGGGGGGTGGGGTGGGGGCCTTTTATTTACTTATACTCTTGGCACAAGTGGGAAGGAGACTGGGGTTGGAGCACTGCAGAGAGAACATGCTCACAAGGTGCTCGCCCCTCCGTCTCTGCTGGTGGGAAGATCAGCTTCAGTCCAAGGTACTCAAGCCACAGGGGAAGCCAGAGACTTTCAAAGAGAAGTTTGTAACAACAGCAGGTCCAGCTTCAATTATTTACTCTGTCCTAGAGGTCCCATCTGGCTTCAGGCACACAGCTGGACCTGCTCTGCTGGCACTCACCTGCAGTGCCTGACAATTTGCCCAGGAACCAAGGACAAACTCTCTAACACAGCACAGGACCTCCCCAGATCACATCTTGTGAGCCTATCCCTTTGTTCTCCTGGTCCCAAGACCCCTCCCAAACCTAATTTCTAGATGACAGCAGGAATAAATCCTTACAAATCTGACATAGAGAGGGATCATGCCAGTCCCTGCACTGCACAGGACTATGATGGACACTCTACATGCAACAGCTCCAGTGCCTACAAAAGGAAGGCAGGATCTAGTAAAGCTGCCCTGCAGGCACATGGTTCTGCCCAAAGCAAAGAGCATGTGAACAGATCCCTAATACAGGTAACCTGGGGCTTGGCATTTATGATGCAACACTCTTGGCAAGTATCCTATAGAAAAAGGCATGGCTGCAGCTTGCCTGGGTTAGGAACAGGGATCAGAGATGGAGCAAAGACAGTGCTTGGAGGGTTTAGTTGGGAAAGAAACAAAATGAAGAGCAAAGAAACAAGCAGCTGATTGACAGCTCCAGACCTTTGTCCTCACTCACAGGATCCTCACTCACAGCAAAAAAAAAAGGATCCAGCTCCAACAGAAACTTGCTGATAAAACCAGTTTGCTCAGCCCAAGATCTTTAGCAGCTTTTCAGGTGACATTTCTGAAATGGGTGGAGGAATCCTTGAGGTACTGGTAGAGCTGCAGTCACGCTGCAAGTTACAGACCTAGGGAGCCTCACACAGTGTCACTTCTGTTCTTTACTTCATCTTCTATAGGTTTCCCTGGTCTTTGCCTGTAATGCTTCCTACATAATTCAATATACACCTCTGTACCAAGGATAAATGCTTCAGAGAAGTAACCATTATTAACTGCTGCACACTACCCATGATTCCTGCTTGTGAAAATACACAGTGGGGTTGGGAATTTGTGGAAAGAAAGGGGAAGGATGAAGGGAAATCCTTCACCTTGTCTTCCACACCTGGAAAACAGGCACTGAAACACCATGTGCACAGACTCTGAACCGTGCAATGATTCAGAACTCACACATTTCCAAAGCACTCAGCCCTTACCAGTGTAAGATGATGCTTCCATTTACCATCTGCCCCAGGATGGTGTTAGTTTTCTCCTCACCATCACTAACAAGCCCCTTTCCATCACCCCATCCCACAGCAAAGACAGCTAAGTGCAGGACAGGCAGTTTTCTACCAAAGATGGTGTAACCAGGTTCAGACAGGGAAAAGCCAAGCTGAGCCCGTGGCCACCAAGAAACCAACCCCCAGGGCGATGGCAGCACATGGCAGAGATGCAGAAGGGTCCAGAAGGGTCTGTGTGCTTTGAAGGGATCTGCTGCCTAAGCCCACAAGAGGTTGGACACATCAAAGACAGTGACTTCACACTGTGCAAACAAGGGATGATGCTACACTGACTGCAGTGGGACAAAGCACAGGGACATCAACACCTCAGCTGTTCACCAAGGCCACCAAAACCCGCTGTCTGTTCATGTAGCCGTGATCCCAGTGTCACCCAGCAGTTTCAGGTGTCTATTTCTAACAGTGCAATCTCCCACAGGGCACACATGCAAGAGGATGTGCTAAAAACAGTTTAAGAAATTTCAATACAGATGTTGAGGCTCTGGGGAGACCTTCTAGCGCTCTGCCAGGACCTCAAGGGGGCCTACAAGAAAGATGGGGAGAGGCTGTTCAGTAGGGCCTGTTGTGACAGGACAAGGGGTGATGGGTTTAAAATAGAGGGAGGGAGATTTAGATTGGAGATTAGGAAAAAGTTCTTTGCTGTGAGAGTGGTGGAGCACTGGAACAGGTTGCCCAGGGAGGTGGTGGATGCCCCTGGATCCCTGGAGACGTTCACGGCCAGGTTGGATGAGGCCCTGAGCAACCTGATCTAGTTGGGGGTGTCCCTGCTTCTTGCAGGGGGGTTGGACTGGATGACCTCTGGGAGTCCCTTCCAACTCTAATCACTCTATGATTCTATGATTGATAGATCCTGACTTGTGCCCTGCAAGGTGGCAAAAAGAAAAAGCAGCAGAAAAACCTCTGCAGATATTTCTCCAAGGGCAGGTCCTGGGAGAAACCTGACAGGGTGGTCGGTGTGTGGAAGGGCAAGGCTTAGTGGCACAGGAAAGGAGCACCAGAGCCAACGTGTTTATGTTAAAATCCACTTGTAATAATAAACAAACCTGACAACCATTCCCAGTTCCCTCTTTCCTTTTCTTCCACACAGACCAGTGCCAGGGAATCGATACAAGGGCACATCCAAACAACAAGCAGGAGGCCAGGCTGCCCCACCATGAGGGTTTAAGAGGAGGGACCATGTCCAGACTCACTCCCCACATGAGACCATGAGCTCTGGATGTCTCCAGAAAACTACCACAGACACGCTCAATGGGTCACAGCTGACTCTCAGCTCTGGGAAGCCTGTGGTGCTGAAACAGGCCTGGAGTTGGGAGCCAGAGCAGAAGTACAGAGTGATGTTTGCATTTCATCAGGTACCACAGCTCCCTGCAGCATCCACACCCTCAGGTTTCCAGAATTCTGCAGGGATGAATTAAGAAGAACTTACGTGCCAACTCCCTCTCCAGAGCTGTGCCCAACAGCACTGCACAGGACCACAGGCAGCCCCAGGACCACCTGGAGGAAGAAAGTCTTTGGCAAAGACTTTCCCCTATGCAGACACTGCATAGGGGAAAGACTGCAGGGCCATCCTTGGCAGATGGACCTGCAAAACATGGCATCTTACCTGGCCCACCATGATGCTACAGACAGCCCTTCCCTTGGGACCAACAAACTTGGTTCCACAAACCCACAGGAAGGTGGCCCAACACCAGCATTGTGCTAAATCCTGATTGTGAACTCAATAAGAAGCTCCAGGCAGGTTTTAGTCTGCATCATGCCACCTATGCCAGGCAGGGGGGCAGAGCTCAGCTCTTGCTGCTGGCAAGAAACTGGTTTCTCATCCATTACGTTTGATCTACTGGCCACATCTGACACTGGGACTCTGAGGCTACTGGGATACTTGAAATATATAGTGTTGTTGCTTTGAATCATCCTGACCATGGCAAGTTTCTCTGAAAAAGCCTTCTCAATTTGTTCATGTCAGAAGAGAAAGACTCTGAAGGATCTCAGTGGTAGCGTGAATCATTCAAATACAATAACATTTAATGGGACACTTGTTGTGAGAGCCAAGAGAGGGGTGCCAAGAAATGCAGTAGTTGCTTGCTGTGTTTCAACAACCCTCCAAACCTCCTATTGCAGGAGAGTCCTGCTAGTGTCAGAGGCTATTTTCATTAATGCTCTCTCTAATTAAACACGGATTTAAAAAAGGCAAGCTCAGCCCAGCAACACCTGCCATACAGCAGGGACTCGACACAGCCCCCTTCCCTCCACTCTGATCAAACAAGCCCAGATTTACTGACACAGCTTTGCCATTTAATCCACCTTTCTGGGGAAAATAAATAAATAAATAAAATCTTCAAAGCTTCACAGCCCACTTGTCCCAGCAGATTAATTCCAAGCTGTAATGCCACAGAATAAACCCACCCTAAACAGATAAGTGTAAGAAGCATTCGGTGCTTGCCTTGCCCAATACCTGATGGGTTCACAATCTACCCACAGTGTCATTTTAACCAGCCAACCATCAGATTTAGGGTAGAACCATAACTCTAGATAAAGAGGTTCTGGCTTTTGACACATGTGATTCCTAGTTGGAACGTGGACATTGAATATTCACTTATGGACTATGGCTATAATCTGGCAAGCACCCCAGGCATGTGTTTATGTGCTCCTGCCAACCCCTGGAGTCGATACCATTCTCCTCCTCTAACTCCCAGGGTACTCAGAGGGGTGTCAGGCACTTATGCTTCACGGAGCCACACGCTATTAGATGTGACTCAACCCCGCACCGACTGCTACTAATTCTTCCGCTATTAGTTGCTGCTCATAACAAGAGTCAAATGAAAAATATGTGATGGTTTTACTGGAAATCCACGTTTGCAAGAGCAGTGCCTAAAATAGTACTGCAGGAGCAGCAAAGGAAGGCTGAAGAAATGTTAAAGAGGATTAAAATGCTGTGCTTGTGGGAGGCGCAGATATTGCCGCAGCAATATTGGGGTTATTAGTGCCAGATTAGCATATATAATTAACAAGCAATAAAAGGGTAACAATCAAATCACTGATCTGACACTAAGTAAAATTCTATGCAACTGGCAGGGAGTGTCAAAGCTTCTGTGGAAGAGATTATATTCTCAGGAATTAAGGAAATTATAGAATAACTTGTTATGTAGCTGGGGGAAGATGGAAGAACAGTTCAGGTACTCGTGAAACACCATCAAGAACCAGCTCGGGTGTGGAAGCAGCATTATCCCTCATGCCCCTCATCTACTGGGAATTTACCCCAAATCAAAGACCTCTCAACATGCAGAAACCCTGTTCATTCACAAGCAGAAATAAGGCACATGCATGCTGGCTCTAACCTGGTAATTCACAACTCCTCATCCTTAAGCCACCCCTAGGATGTACACTGATTTCAGTTGTGCTCTGTGGATTTTTAGTGGGTTTTGTTAAGTCTTATCAGTTCAAATGTAAAAATAATGCAAGTAGCAGCCAGCACTACACCTGATGCACTTTCAGCTGGATGCTGCTCCATGCCACTGCTCAGGCCATTACCTAAATGGGGGAAAAAGAACCCAACAGAAAGAGTGAAACAGTTTTACACACTCCTCCTCCTGCTGGGTGAAGATGTGTGCTCCCTGCAGAGGAATAAAAGATGAACCAACAAGAAATGTAACAGTTTTAATTTCTCTACATAGCCTCACACATGCACCTGAAACATAAGCTACAGAATCCTTACTAGTTTAATTCTTTGCCATGAACAATACTGATACTCTAATGCAAGAATCATCAAATACAGTCAAGGCCTAGTGACTGTCCCTCCATCCTCTGTGGAAGGGGTAGGACTGGTTTATGTGAGACTCTATTTGGGGTAATTCAAATTTTTGTTGGGTTTTCACAAATCCTTGGGTTCATGAACTTTAACTCCTGACCAAAACAGGAGTTAAACATTTTTTTTTAATCCCTTAGCATTTGCTTTTATGATTTATCAGCCACAAAATTATCACCCCCCCAACCTTACAGATAAAATAACATGCAATTTATGAAATACCTAAGTACCCTGCAGCCTGAAAAGCACCAAGTCAAGCTACCTGCAGATTCATACACCTAGTGAGCACTGGCTGTTTCTTGATGAGCATAAACCAAGGCACACTAATGATGAACAGCTTGACCCATCTTGCTCCAGGAAGACTTCTCTGGAGAGGATTCCCACGCACTTATTTCACAACTGTAATAAGCAGTCATGTTGTCTCATGGAAGGAGCTCTCTTGCACAGTAACTGTCTGTAGATTACAATCCTGATATCAGAAAATACCCATTTGTAGTTAAATCCTACTTACCACCCTCCTTGTTTTCTTCAGCACCTTAAGGGGAACAAAATTTCCTATTCCAGCTATTTTTTCTTTCAAGAATGTGATTTATTTACATTATTTTAATGCTTGGGAATTAAATTTCTGTACTTCATGGTGGCAAATACTGAACACACTATTCAACTGTTCAACACCAGTAACACCCAAAGGGGAAACAAGTAACTTTTGTTAGTTACTTGTTGTAACTTTCTGTTACTTGTTGTAACTTTCTGTTAACTGTCAATACTTTGTGTTAACTGTTGATACCTTGTGTTAGTTTTGTTACTAGAGACTATCCAGCCAATTGCATTTTATGTTGAGATACAAACTTTGCAAAGAGTACAGCTGGTACTGCTCTAGACATCTGGGTTTTGGCTACATACTAAGTCAACTACATTCCTGCCCAGGGCACCAAATTCCCCTATTGCTTCCTAAACTCTTCTTTCTCTCTTTGAGATAGTTTGTTAATGTATTACTCAAGAGTGTATGCACAAAATAGGCCACTTTTCCTACCCAAGGGCTCTTGGAAAAAAATAGTATCTCACTGGGAAAGGGGGATGTTTGGAACAACCATGTAACAAAGCCGCTTGTTAGTCTGCAGAGGTTTGTGTGACTCCAAGTCCTTGGACCAGATTTCCTTCATTTATTGTTCCTGCTTCATGATGTGGTTTTGGCACCAGGCAGTAGAACAGCTAATTCCAAAAAATCAAAGTTACAGAAAACTAACTTGCTGGAGGCAATGCATGATGCACTAACCTTCTGTAGCAAAGGAGACAAACAAAAATTTAACCCAGAGCATAAACAAAATAGTAGCCAGCAGTGCAGGGGTGGGGGGTGTAAAGTTTAAAGAAGAAACTCATGGAAATAACTCAGATTTGCAGAACTAGCAACTCTTTCCTTAGCATTTCAAGATAAAGGTTGAAGAACAAATTCTGCTTCAGGAAAATTACTAAGTGCTGGCAAAAGAAAGTTGGAGAGACTTATATCACTTACTGGAGAAGACAAAGCAGGAATGAGACCTGGCATCAAGAAGTTTCACACTGCAATCTTAGCCTGTCACTGAACAGACGTTGCCATGGCAGAGGCTACTTTACCCTTGTGTTTGTTTTGTCATCACTAAAATGGGATCAGAGCCACCACATCCCACCTATTTTGGGAAAGATCCTGCAGATGAGAGGTTACTTGTTATTAGAAACATGTCCTCAAAGGTTTTGCCAGCTACAACATGTTCTTGCACAGCAAAATTTTGACATAGAAAGTCCATTTAATCCACTCTGTTAGCTTCTGAGCAAATAATGGGAACACACATGCATGCACCTCTTCTCTGAAAGAGGAGAGAGCCTTGCAGACTGGCAGTACAACTTAATTCAGGTATTTCACGAGGCCCCACTTGATGCAAGAAACACATCAGAACTAGTTTCTAACCCTGCTGTAGCTTTCTTAGTTGGGAGACATATTTCCACGATATGTGCACTCCACAGTAACAAAATGGATGGAAAATCCACACACCTGTATACTTCCCCTTGCATTCCTAAAAAATTTATCAGGGGAATAAGAAGAAAGTACAATTTGTCAGCCTGCTATGTCTTACTGCTGTGATATACCCTTGCATAGGAAGATATTTAGAATGTATCTTCTCGTAATGACCATGTGCTGCAACTCTAAATGCCTGAGCTCCTCAGAGGGTGGAGGAATCTAACTCTTATCTCCCTTTGGACAGCACAAACAAGCAGACTTCACAACCTCAAAATGACAAAAAAACCCCACCAACCAATCCAAAATGCTTTATAAAGCTCTCACAAGAGTTATACCCTCTCAATGCACAATGGCACAAGGACTAGTGGCATGGAGCACAGGCTGAGTTGGAAATAGAGAAAGGCAGAGAGTGGTCCTGTATTAAAGAACGAGGAATTTGGATGGGGTGACTCTGCAATCACTGGAGGCATGGAAAATGGGGCTTCACTGGCAAAACTGCAGACCTCAAAATACCAGAGAAGATAAAAACTGCAGCAGGAGAGATTTGTGTGCCCTGGCAGACATCGGTGACCGCAAATTCAGTGCAGCGCAACCGAACTACCCCACAAAGGATTTCTCATGAGATACAACGTTTGCTACCAAAAACCCACCGGTTCTGAGCATGATAGCAGCACACCTAGAGCCAAAAACTGTCTGGTCTCAAAACTGGTGCTGAAAACAGCCAGGCACTGCAGCACAGGCCACTGTTCAGCACCAGTTGCTCACGACAGATAATTTCCCAGCCACACGTTCTCCTAACCTGCCTGCAGAGAAACACCCACCCGACCCACTATCTCAGCACCACAGGGCTGCAAGGGGACTTCTCCCTGCCTGAACACGCTTCTGTGGGAGGGCATGAGAAACCCCAGTCCAGCACACATGCAAAGAGCACGTTGCATGTATGGCATGCTGCCTGCTGCACTGCTGGGAATCAAGGCAGGCTCGCTAGCCGGTACCTGGCAGTTTGAGACTTTTATGCCCTATTTATCTGGGATGAGGCCACATTTTCTATCCAAACCAGTCCCCACAACCCAGGGTGGCACTGGAGGGATGGTTCATCTCCTACAAAGCAACGGGCTCAAGGCAGGTAGCGTTCTGGGCAAGCTTTTTGGGGAAGGACATGGTGAGCAGGGAGCCACGTGGGGTGGATAGAGGGAAACTAAGGAGGTTCTGTGAGTACTCACGGACACAGAGACAAGCCACCAGCTTGGCAGCGTCGTCGGGCACCGGGCAGGTAGGGAAGATGGGCTTGAGCAGGTAGGTAGCGAAGACCAGAGCCACGATGTACTGCGAGGAGGGCCGGATGATGAGCAGCTCTATCCAGAGCTTGAGGAAGGCGGGCAGGGAGCCGTACACCTCCAGCATGTAGGCATAGTCCCCGCCGGACTTGGTGATGGTGGTGCCCAGCTCAGCGTAGCAGAGGGCACCTACGATGGAGAAGGCCCCGCAAACGGCCCACACCACCAGCGACAGCCCAGGCGAACCCGCCTCCCGCAACACACCGGTGGGGGTGACGAAGATACCGGAACCGATGATGGTGCCTACAATGATGGCCACGCCGTTGAGCAGCGTGATGGAACGCTGCAGGGTCACCCCTTCTTCGGCAGAAGCGCAGGGCGATGGCGAGCGGGCACAACCATTCTCCTGCACCCCACCGCCTGCCGCCTCCAGCATCTTCTCCATCGCCTGCTTCTCCTCCTCCTGCGCTAGAGACGAGGCCGAGCCCGCCGGGCTCCTCTTCTTCACCGCGCCGCCGCCCGACATGGTGGCGCGGAGCGGAGAAGGAGCCGGCGCGGAGCGGGACGCGGAGCGGCTGAGCGCTCCGCCACCACCATGCAGCCGCTCCTTTTGTTACGGGGGCGGTGGGCGGTGGGGCCGGGCACCTCCCGTTTAGGCGGGGAACGCGGGCTGGCCTCCTTTCCGGGAGGAGGAGGAGGAGGAGGGAGGTGTTGCCGCGTCCCCGGATTGCGCGGGCAGCCGCTGCCTCCCCGCCTCACACCCCGCGATTTGCCGGCGTTGTCCGCCCCTCACCGGCGGGTCTCTCCACAGGCGCCGGCAG
>VXBZ01012848.1:230533-247838 GCA_013399135.1 Heliornis fulica | reverse complement strand
CTGTGATTCTGTGATTTGAAAACTGTGTATAGCTAGAGATGAGTTTCTAATCTGTTGTCTATACAAAAAAGACAACTGGTCACATGCTGGATGTAGTCTTTTCTCCTGCCTCCTTTGTTTCATTTTCTCTGGAGAAGCACACTAAGGACTCATTGTAGCTGATGATACTTTTTCAACAAATTAGTAGAGAGGTGTTAAATAACTTTGCTCCTTGACTTACCTCTGAAGTGCTCATGAAAGCCTGTTTTTTTAGAAACTTATGATGTTATGATCCCACTTGCACTTATTTCTGAATACAAATTATTGGCCCACAACTGCTTTAAAGAAACAAAATCCTTCTAATCACTTAAAAAATACAGAGTTCTGCTCCTAAATGAGAGGATTAACTGCCTAGGACTGACTTTGCATATGGAATAGCATGAGGAAAAGGGCAGCCTGAGTCATGTAACTGGCCTTGTTTATTTCAGTGAGTGAGGGAGGAAAATTTAATTTAGTGCATGCAATTTAGCATGCAAAAGGTCAAACTGGTGCATGCCTGCAGGTAGTTAATCAGAAAACTGCTATAATTCCCAAACCAAATAATGTTAAGCAATAGAAATGCAAATATTGACCCCTGGTCTATGAAGCTGATTTTACCTCATATACATAAACCCCTCTTGCTTCTGTCCTGAGTATTTTACGTGATACAAATGATTTTAATTTAAAAAGAAGGTGTTTTTCCACCCTCAGTTGTTTTATTGTCTTCAGCAGGGTTGGAACAGAGTGTGAATCGCAGAGGAATTGCAGCTGGAGCAGGCTGCCTCTTGGGGGTACTCAAGTTTGGTTTAATTGAGTTTAAAAAGAAAAAAAAAGGTATTTTCTGACATATGACATGTGCCATCTGACAGTGGACAAAAAAACCTCAGATTGGTGAGAATTGAGATATAAGAAAGACTGGATCAGCTGAAAGCAGATCTTGGTCTAGGTGAGAGAAATGTGTGTGCAGGAGTTACTGGGAAGTCTCTTGTAACTGGACACTTCCCTCCTCTCTCCTCTCTTTCCCTGTATTTTATGTTCTCTATGACTTTAACGTTCCACTCGGCACTTTCAACCCAGCGCAGACCATCATGAAGCAGTGTCATGCCTGAGTTAGTTTTTCTGCCTACTTTTTGGTTTATAGGCTAGTAACCTGGGAGACTTAGTGCTTTGTTTTCTTAAAACACTGATCATCTTTCAGTTCTTTTCAGTTGCCCAGCTGTATGCTGCAATTAGCCAACAGATACCATTCTTCTGTCCCCTTTTTCCTTTTGTAAATATACAAGTAGTCTTTCCTCCACCCCCTGTCTCATAGGAAAGCCACTTTCATTTCAACCCTAATCTCCATATATATTTCTATTCAACTTGTAGTGCTGCTCTCTAATAATCAGTTGCATCCTGATTTATTATTAAAAATAATAAATCTAATTCCTCAAATTAATTGCACTCAAATCAATTATTGCTGTTAAATCTTAGGTCTGATTGGGACCCTATATGCTGCAAGCTTGGAATTCACATTTCCCTCCCAGATGTCAGAAAATGGTGATTGCCTGCAAACCCTGAAAGTCCTGCAGCCTGCTGTACAAAGGCAGCTACTTTCTTATTTAGTGCAACGAGTCGCAGTCAGCATATTATTCTCATTTTCCAAAGTCTGCTCTGGCTTACAGAGTTGCTTCAGGGCATTCAGCATCGATTTTGATCTGTAAACTCACTTGTGGTTTTAGTTGCTGGCCGTCTATGGGCATCATCCTTTCACATCTGGAGTGCCTTTTGGGAGGCACAGAGTTCCTTCAGCTTGTGTTGTGTTTAAGGTAAGTGTGAGGTAAGTGGAGAGAGGCAGTATAGATCTTGAGAAAGCCTCCATTCTCTGTGCAGTACAACTTACTTGAGATTTAGTAGGCCCCAGTAGTCGCTGAACATTTGACAACTGAACTTGTCAGCCATAATCTAATGCAAACCTCATTTATTTCTGTTCCCAGAAGGGACTGGATGAGGAGGTTGAAGTAGCTGTAATGATCTTGAACTGTGCATGAATGTCAAGGAGACAACACCGTTGTTGGCAGTGGCACATGTTTTCTTTTTTACATTATGAAGGTGCACCCAGACAGGGCACATCCAGGTCTGTTTTGGCGATGGAAGCATGAAGGGTCAGCACAGGGGATGTTCCTATGCTCCTCTCTCCCCCTCCCTCCAGGGCTGAGCAGCTGAAGTCATACATCGTGGCAGAGCTGTGGGGCAGGAGCCCACCTCTCAAGGGAGCTCTGCAGTGACTCAGGCTGATGAGTGGGAGCCCTGGCTGTGAAATGCAGCTGGCTGTTTCCTGCTTGGTGTCGCTTGCTGGTCTGTGAAGCAGAGTGCTGTACGCCCACCTCTTCCTCTGCCTTTCCTGTATTTTCCTACTGGTGAGGTAACCAGCAGGAAAAAAAAAAAGAAAAACACTGAAAACCCCCAAATCAAGGAGGAAAAGAAAATATTGTGAAGGAGGGGGGTGGACAAATGCAATTTTTCATTCGCTTTTCATAAATCTAGAGGAAATCCATAGGATTTGACCCACAAGGTCTAGCAAGTATTGACTCTATTTTCTGCACCCTGCTTAGTGGAAAATTGGTTAAAAATACAGGTTAGGTTGCTTACTGACATTTCTAGTATTGTTGTTGTCTAGGCACCTACCATCCCAGAAAACAAATAAAGGCTCTGGTCCAACATCAGGCATAGTCCACTTCAGATTCCACTAAGGATGACAACAAAGCCCTGGCCTGAGGAAGTAAGAAGCTGGAAAAGGGTAAGTGTCAGTAGTAGATTCATATTTGGTCCTGTTAATAGTAAAGTGCTTAAACATAAGACCACAAATAGCTCCTTTGATTAATTTAGGTGAAGACATCAGTGAGAAAGTTGGTATATGTGAAATTAACTACATACATGTCTGCATAACAAGGGCTTAAACCACACTCTGTAGCCTGTCATATTTTAATTGCATTTTTGTGCAGCATTCTGAAGGCTTAAAGGAAGGCTGTGAACCCTGAGTTATTTTTTTTTAATGGTAGTTTTGTCAGTGTACTTTTAAAATTATGTAGGTTTCATAAACAGGAGAGACTTTTGAAGGTTCTAACAAGTTACACTGGTGAAAGCAGATTTCAGTCCACACAGCCAAATTTCCTCATGAAGGTGCTCATTGTATCACTAAGTCCATAGCTCTACTTTGAGTCACTCTGCCCAAGAAAGAAAAGGAGAATTGTGAGTCACCTGCAAAGAGGTTATGAAGTTCTAACCTGTGAAGCACAGATTTGTCACTTCAAAGTGTCACCTTTCCCCTACGAGAGTCAGAGCTGAGGGCGCTGCTTAGGTTGTAGGTGATCAAGCAAAGCTATGGCTGCTGAAGGACATTGTAACAGGAATTTATGAATAGTTCAAAAGGTTAATATATTTAGGAAGCAGTTTTTGGATAAGCATCCTTTTCCTAGTATTTCTCATCTTTCCCAAGAATGGTCAGTTGCTTAGTGAGAAGCATTAAGGTAGAGCATAATGTGTGGTTTTGGTTGTGTTGGTGGAAAATTATAAAAAGAGGCAGTAGTTCATTCATTCACAAAACCTTTCTGTTTCTTGGAGTAGTAATAAGCAAAACCAAAATGCACAAAAAAACCCCCACCCCCTCTAAACAAAGTGCCAAGGATGCTGTCTTCTTGGTGGTAGGTTGTCACTAAGGCCTGACAAAATTCACGTACACACACACGCACACAAAAATACCTGCACATGGACTGTTTAAATTTGACTCCAACTGTGATTTTGATGACTGAATTGCAGGGTTAAACATTTTGGCAGTGAAGGCTGGAAAACTGGGCTGAGTACTGAGAAGCTGCGTGGTGGGGAACAAGGAAGACACTCTCCCCTGCAGGCCCAGGGAATGGTTCCAGGTGCCTGGTGAGACTTCAGGCTCTTACCTAAGGTAGCGATGCAGACATCAAATTCAGGCTTCTCATGGATGTTTGAGTGGGTGGTGCAGTGGGTAGACCCACGCAGCTGTGGAACTCTAGCTTTGTATTTCTAAAATGAATCTTGCCCGTGTTTGCCTCTGATATATAGTCCAGTGCCAAAAGTAATCCCAAAGAGACCTCTAAAGCCCTGGAAAGTGTGAGAGATTCACGTGGACTTGCTTGTCATGGCAAATTCTCCTTTGAAATGTGTGCTACAAGACTCCTAAAGAGCTGGTCTAGTATGTGTTTGCCTTACTGTGTGATTGTGGTTGAGGGGACTTGCCTAACATTTTCTTGCCAGATTGACAATACCAAACTTCCCAGGTTTAAGCTCTCACTAGTCATAACAAGTAGATTAGTAGTAACCTTTAACTAGGCTTGAGGAAAATGGTTCCCTAATTATTACTCAGACCCGTGCTGTGGCTAATGGGCATATAAATGCCACAAGCATTTTATCTTATTTTTTTGAAACAGAATGCATTACTCTGTAGTCTGACTGATTGCCCAAAGAGATGTTTATAAAATAGGCAGTCTGCTTACCATCATTCTGATTATATTGTCAGTCCCTTGACCAAATGCCTGAGTATCTTAGTGCCTTGGAGAAATGCTAAGCAAAATGGTCACTTGATCAAATTATTAGGACATTTAACTTTCTTATTGGTTTATTTTTTATTAGTGTTGTATGTGCAGTTAGTGCTTTGCTCTGTCAGTCTCTACTGGAGAAAGATAAGGATTTAGCTTCATTTGACATTGACTTATTTATCTGTGCCACACATGCTAAAATTAAAAATTGCTGAGCAGAAGGGCAGAGAAACTGTGTGTTTTCACTGGCCTTTTGTGTATTTCCTTTAGGAAATATTTAAGTAATAACCTAAAACTGTAGTAAAATTGTTGTTGAAAATAGATGAATAAATTAGAATGACTGACACACAAAACAGTTCACCAAAGGTGTTCAGGGAAAGGAAACAAAACAATGCACTGTGGAGCAAACAGGATGCTACCAAAACTACACAACATACGTGGGACAAGCTGTCCGCAGAAAGCAGATAGGCCCAGGTGTTGTTTGAGTGCATCCTGCTTCTTTTGAAGTCTTTTGTTTTTCCTGGTTATATAGAGAAAGAACTGTGAGCCCTGTGCACTGCAGGATTTTAGGAGTTACTCATAGGAGTTACTGCTCCCACAGTAGTACTGACAGCAGTCTTTGCTGTGTATTTATGATGTGCTGTACTTGAGCAGACAGTGCACATGACAACTTACTATGGAACACCTGACTGGGCTTTATGGAATATCAAGGGAGCTCAGACTGAATTTCATAGGTGGAACTGATTACAAGCATGGTGTATATGGAGTAGGGAATATTTTGCAAGTTTTTGAAGGTGGTGGAAATCAATCTGTTAATCATAGCAGGTTTTAAAATATTATAGGAATGCTGGTTAAATAGGGGTGATCTGAAGTTTTAATTCCAGCTTCATCTTGGTGAGCCTGGAAGCAAAAATCCAAATTCTGTCCTCAAACCTAATCTGGAAGCAGATCTCGATGTTAAATGAGTCTGCATAGCTGAGTTAAGGTCAGTCAAAAACAAAGAGGAAAACAGAAACATAAACTCTCTCTGGAAGACAGAGAGAATGCAGTGGGTGTGCTAATGAAGCCTTTCTGATAGGAAAATAGTGGACATTGGTGAAGGATTAAGTCCATGATGTTCTCAGTTTTTCTTGTTTGACTCATTGCTTAACGCCAGTGGGAGATTTATTTTTTAAAAAATTCTGAAGGAATTTGAAGGATTTGGTCTATAAAGAAGGAGAAGGGATTACAAATAGGATGCAGACTGAATTGAGGAGATGATAGCTCATTTCTCAAGAATCTGAGGCTGCAATGTGATCATGAGAAACGAAGAAAGGATTATGTTAATCTGATGTAGAAGTAAGCTACACCTAACTGAAAATCAATAATTCCACAGAAGAATAAACATTTGAATTAGAATATGGACTCCTATCCAATATTAAATGGAAACACATGCTTTTTACTATAAGCTAGATCAGGGTGGGAGGAGGAGGAGGTGGCAAGAAGCCCTGAACTCCTTTGCATTTCAGGGTTATACTCAATCATGGCCATTGCCAAAATAGCCCACAAAGTTGAGCCAATTCAAAACCATTCTGTTCAAGGCTGAAACATCTCTCCCTCCCTCTCTGACTTTGTTCATAAACATGCTTCAGTCAGGTGTTAATTACAATCCCCAGTAAAGCCCGAGAGCTGCAGAGATTCTCCTGGGGAAAATGGCTGGACTGAGAACTTTGCAGATCTGTTTATTTTACTTTACTGCACTGTAGTTATCCCAGCTGGCTGGCTACATACAGAGGAGAGAAGGGAAAGCTCAGCATACAGAAGAGTGCAGGGAAAGAAAAGAGTATCACCCTTTCTCACTGAACAGCTTACACGAGAACTGCTTGCCTGTAGGGTATTTATTGGGTGTTGAAGTGTCCTTTCTCTGGGGACCTGACCTTTCAATACCCTGAAAAGTCTGCTTCTTGCCAGGTCATTGCATTCTCTTGTGCCACACTTTGTGGACAAAACTCAACTGTGAGAATATCTTGCCACATATTATTTATTATTGTTAACAGTAAGAATTATTTGCTAATCTCTGATGACGTGATCAGCACTGAATGAGACACAGATAAGCACAGAGCATATCCTGAGGAGTTCATAATTTCAAAGACAAACAGAGATGAGACAACATGCACTTGTAAGACCCTGAAGAAGATGTTGACCTACTAAGAATTTAGAATGAATTAACTGGGAGTGGGAGATGATTTCTTTCTGATTCAGTCTGTTCTAAAGAGTAGACTTTTTAACTTGAGCTCTAGCAAGAAAATGTTGGCATGAAAAGCTTACATGTCTTACCTTGCTATGCCCTCTGGGAAATAAATGTTACTGTTACTTACCTAAATTGGCAGATTGTTGATGAAGTGGATGCTACTCCTAAGTTACATCAGATGGGCATCTTACTACAGAGGTACACAGTGCATTTTAAGATATGCCAACAAGCTCATTGTTCTGAGCTCACAGAGGGATCTCATGTATCAGCCTGTTTGCTAACACTTGGAACATGCACTTTCTTATGTAGAAAATGCTGCTATCTGGAGAAATTCCAGATAATTTTATACCACCTAAGGTGTGCAAACCAGAACCATTGATTCTTAACTGAAACTTGTTTACATAGCAAATTAACTTAGCTTCCAACAGTGGCTACCTTGGTACACACAGTGCAACAAAAATGTAAGTTTTAATTAAGGGAAGCAATACTTTCTTTTGGGTAACCTTTATTCCTGTTGAGGTTTTACAGAAGCATGACTGTGTTAACTGTTGGCCATTGCTTTCAGGAAATCAGGTAAATTCACAATGCAAAGGGTTGTCTATACAGGTAAATCACCAGCAGCAACCAAGGCTGTGGAATGACATGGCCTTCGCTGCTCTGCACTAAACCCTGCTATGGACACTGGGACTGCACACTGAGAGATCCTTTGTATGAAGCAACTTCCTCAACTGCATGTAAAAGTACACATGCAGGGGGAAGCCAGTGTGGTGTAAATTCACACCGTAGCTTGTAAATTCACACCCAACTTCCCTTGTATAAGCAAACCCATAGTCAAGGGCTTCCATTCATTCCACTGGCCTAAACCTGAATGAATAGATGAACCTTACACCTTGCCCTGAAGGCAAACACGTTTGGGCTAACGTGATGTTTAGTGGAGGGAATGCTGCATGGAGCCAAGGAACAGCAGTAGGTAGTCTTGGGAGAGTAAGTTAAAGTACTTCAGAATTTCTCAATGGCCACGAGGGAGAGAGGATGTTCTTAGCGTTAGAGGGAGAAGATCAACCAGCAGTCCTGAGGAACGGGAACATGACTTGAAATAGAACCACTGAATTCTTGGCCTGTGTGTTGTTCCTTAGTTTTTGAAGGGAATTTCATTGTTGAATACTAGGCTTTCCTTGCCATTCTAGGCAGGATGAATATTATTTATTTATTATCTTTGGCAGTGAAAGTTATAGGAGTGCAGCTGAGCTCAGACCTGCCAAGTCTCATGTAGCTGAAAAGGACGCTTTCTCACAGCAATCTCTGTGCCTTTCCTAAAGCTCTCCCTCTCTAATAAGGTGTTTTAATGAGACATTTAAAATCTTTTTCAAGTTCTTTGACCTATCTTTCCAAACCACCACTGCTTGACAGCCTTGTAAGGCACAGCCATCCAAGGCTGAGCTGATTCCCATCTGCAGTAGAGTAGCAATTGTGATTTCTTCTGCTCAGGTTTCACTGAAGGTCAAAAGCAGTCTCAAGATCCGGGGGGGCCTCCCTGAGAGGAATGAGCATCTCCTTCTCCTGCCACTGTTACTTTTGCAGGAATATACACAGAGCTGTCTTTCATGTTTTATTAGATTCTTATGTGAAAAGAGTATCTTTGTCCAAACATGCACGTGCCATTGGGCTGTTTTTCCAACGTCTGTTATTTGATGGCCTCAGGAACCCATTTGCAGAATGTGATCTTACCTAAACATACATATTTGACTGTGAACTATTTATCTTTGATTAACAGTCTAAGAAATTGCATGTACTCAAAAAAAATAACCACTCACCTGTAAACAACTGGGGCTGCAGCAGTTTTGTTACAAATACTCACCTGTGTTTTGACTGTAAGGTTTAAGCCAGCTGTGAAAAACCCTTAGTGACCAAAAACTTCTCCCTGCATCCCTGAACATACACCTACAATGCAAAGTGGTGTTAATTGCAGACTGAAGAGGTGACAAGCATGAACCAGCTACCACGGTAGAGGTATCAGAGTGATGCTGTAGGCTTCAAAATGAGCAAAGCACAACAGCTCCTGAAACCTGTGTATGTGGTTACTACTAGCTCATGCCAAAGAGCACATCTTCAATGCTACAGTGAGCCAAGTAAGCCAGGGTAGTTCTTGCATAAATGTATACTTTTAAATTTTTCAATCATAGCTTCATTATGCTGTCTACACAGTATTTTTTTCGACTTTGGAATTGTATATCTCACCTGAGGAAGCTTAATTATCTTCTGCAATGCTCATGAGGCACACTCATGGGACAGCATCCTGCTTGTCTCAGATGTCTCTCACGGTGGGTTGAGTTCTATAGAGATTTCTCATTTTCTCCCTTCTTCTGATAAAAATGGATCCTAGATAACTAGCTTGAACTGAATTTTAGAAGAGAGCAAACCAGGCCCAGACTGTAAGACCATAGACTTGACAAATTTGCCATGCAAGAAAAAAACATGGACTGCTGGAGAAATTTATTATTGGGCAGAAAAAAAGCCACACCATTTTAATCTGGGAGTTTATATTCCTGGTTAATTTTAGGTGATTCCTACTACCTGTCATAGGCTTCTTAAGTCCTATTAAATATTATTATGCTTAATATTTGAATAAGTCAAAAAAATCACTTGCTATGTCAGATCACAACAGATAGAAGCCAGAGGCCAAGGCCTTCACAGAGCCTGACCACTGAGACACTGGTACCAAGAAAGGGAGCATTTGGCTGAAATGCCAGTGTTACTCCTCACTCTTCCTGTAAATACCATGGGATCTGTAACTGGTAGCTAGTTAGCCAGGGGGTACGTGAGAACTGATGTCAGGTTTTGCATATCAGGTGTCCCTGCTCCCTGAACATTGTATTGTTAAACTCCTCAGTTAGCAGCAAACTGCAGACACATTGAACTCATTAGTAACATGCAAATGGTTTGAACAGAAAAGAGCCTCCATTAGTATCATTTTTAAGGAAAGATGAAGTAATATAATGCAATTATAAGTGCCTGAAGTATGGCTGATTTATTGAGAGACACTATATTTGGCTTCAGTGACACAGCTGAAAAAGCCTTGGAAGTAAGAAACACAACAGGGACATTTTTGGTTTTAAAAGAATTCATGATGTGAATTGCAGGTTTTGGAAATACTGGTGCAAGTTCTTTTTTCATTCAAACACATGTGAGTTAGTTAATTATCTATGGGCAGAATTTGGCCCTCTTACTTATTTCTCTTCTTTTTTTTTTTTTTCAGCCTAGGGCACAGTTCTCAATTATACTGCTGCAAGTTTGGGTAAAGTGAGATTAGCTGTATTTATCTAAAGCTTAAATTGACCCTGATGGAAATAATTGAAAATCATTGGTTTCTTCTTCTTCTTTTGTTCTCTTGAGCACTGGATTTTAACTGAAAAAGAAATGGAAAAGGTGTAATGTGACCTGAACAAAAAGCTACTCCTGTGACACCTCCAGACCATGAACACTTAAACCACTTTTTTGAGTACTTAGTGCAGACTCAAACTGTGTTGTGTGCACTTTGCTGTTCCACAGAGTTTCAAAGTCAATGAGAAGTCACTACAATGAACTAGCTGTTCTCTGGGCATATCAGCATCCCTGTTTTACCTAATTCATCCTGTGCTAAGCTTCTACCTTTCGGCTGAACTTTTGTATATATTTAAAAATTACTACTAAAAGCTCAGGTTTTCATATTGCTTCTAAAAATTTTTAATAGCAGTAAAAGGCTTCCAAACCAAAGAAGAGACAGCATTTTCATTTCTTCTCCTCTGAAGTCTGGTGGTTAAGAGAGCAAGTTGCACTGTTGAGGTCTGGGTTCAGCTCCTTTCTGGCACTGGGTGAGTTTGGAGGAGGTAGTCCTGTAAGAGTACCTCAGTGGTCAGACTGAAAGATATGACTGTATCAATACATTAAAATTCATTTAGAGGATAACATAATGCAGATGCTCAGCTGGAAGCTGTGATACCCTTGGTGGTTAGTATTTTAATGGCTATCTTTAAAAGCCTGTTCAGAATGCCCCGTGAGATGGTATTTAGGGTGGTCTGCAGGGGATTGTGGGTTCAGCAGCAAGGAACTGAATTTAGATCTTTTGTTTCTATGGAGAGTATTTTAACATTTAGGAAAAATAGGTACATGTCATCACACCATCTGTTCACTTTGTTGGGTTTTTTAATCAGCTAAAACCTATAAGCAAATCAGCTAGAAACTCCTGTCATGCTTTTTTTTTTTTCTTTTGCTTAGAACCCTGAAAATATAGTAGGGGTGTTTTAGATTTATCTTTTTATCTCACTTTACATTCCTACACTGGGAAAGTGGATTTCTGAGTAGAGTAAAGGAGAGGTTTTGCAAGTTATCTTGTATAAATCCTGCAAGTTCCCTATGCAGTCTGATAGCAGATAAATACTCAAGACAGTTACGAAGTTTTATGATATGTCTGCAGTGCAACCAGAGAAAAGGTGTTCTCTGTACCTTCTGAAATGGCTTCTGTCAACTGAAATACCTGCCACCACTAGTCTACCCTGTCTGTGATAACTGATCCAGATATAGGATCATAGAATCATAGAATGTGTTAGGTTGGAAGGGACCTTTAAAGGTCATCTAGTCCAACCCCCCTGTCTGCTGTGACAGGGTCATACCTTCCTAGGCTGAAAAGCATCAGGTTAATTGTAAGGGTTGCTAAGTATTTAATAGATAGTTTTCAAACCTCCTACTTCCTCCCTTCTTAAGGAGTCTTGTGTTTACATTTATTAAATTCTCTAGTTGAATTGCTCCCATTTCTTTCTCTCCCCTATGTCCAACTGAGACACTGTTCTAAAAGCCCAGATGATCTGGGATCTTTCTGTGGTCAGTGGAGAGTGGTATTTCAGGAGCACATCTAAGGATCTCTCCTAGCTTGGTGCCATCATTCATTGCCTAAAACTAACTATGGTGACTCCAAGGCTCCTTTTGCTGCTGTAAATAACACAGCACTGGTGCACAGTCTGTCTGTAAAGTCTGTTTAGATGCTTCTCACACAAAAAAAAGTACAGTCCAAGCTCCAACAACTACAACTGGCTGTCAAAGGCTGTAAGCAGGGCAGAAGGGAGGATGCAGAGACCACAGGTTTTGTAGCAGTCAGACCTCTTGCTGCTAAGATCTGCACCAGCCTGTAGAACCCACAGTCCCCTTTTATTCTGCAATAACAACATTTTGTCTCCCTACCCATCTATTTCTTTTTTTTTTGTCACTTCTTAAAAAAAAAAAAGTCTAAAGCAACACCAATTTCTGAACAACAAAGTCTGTGAGCAGAGCAGCTCTGCTGCATCTTCCCCTTACTAATAGCTGTTTTTCCACAGCAACATAGAAAATCTTACTACTTGAGTAAGGTAGAAGGAAAGAGTAGAGGAAAGCATGTGTGTGTAGGATATACCCAGAAATCAGAACCATGCCATGTAAAATTGTTACAGCTGTTTCTGTTTTTATTGACTGTTTCTTTTGGATTCATTTCTCTGACAACTGGTGCTCGTGTGAGCAGGAAGGCATGCGGCATGACATTGCTGCGGGCCGCGGGGTCCTAGGGCCAGGAGTAGGTGGAGAGCAGAGGGAAAGGAAGAGGGTGTGGTGGTGAGGACATTTATGTGGGGACACATCAAAGCACCTCCTTGTAATATGTTACAGTAACCCAGGAAATTCAGTGCAGATGCACTGGATAACCTCACGGCGATCCAGGGATTGCGGTGCCGGTACGGCAGCAGCTGTCACAGCACTTGGTTTTTTGGGATTTCCATGAGCTGCTTCTTCCCCTGCTCTCTCATACAAGTCCTCTCCTTTCAGTTCTCCCTTCAGAGCAATCGTGCTACGCAGTACAACATGCAAATGAAAGTAAGTGGTGTGCTGCAAATGAATTAAGCTGTGCCTCCTACAAGCTGGGAAGGAGTAAAGGAAGTTTTTGTTATAGCTGCCTTTGATTTGCTTGGATATGACATTAAAGAGACTGTTCCAACATGGAAATAGTGAATTAGGTAATTTTGTACATGGATGGTGATTGTAAGAGAGAAAGTTTTCCATGTGGGTATATATTAACCCTTTTTTTTTTTTTTTTGACAAGTATCTGCCTCTTTTGATAGAAACACTAGATGGATGCTGAAAGATAGAAATTGTGATTTCAGATGCTCAACTCAATTCACCAAACAACAAGGGAAAAATTGAGTAAGAAGTCTGAAAAGGACAGCTGGCTTTTTGTGGAATGGTTTTTTGTTGGATGGTTTTGGGATTTAAATATTTTATTTTTTTTTTGGTTGGGGTTTTTGTGTGTTGTTTGGGGTTTTTTTTTGGGGGGGGTGGAAATCTTTTTTTCCCCTCTCTATTCCTCGGAGTTGCTCCATTATAACCAGGCTCCTTAAGTAACTAACCAGTCTGAAAGGGGTACATCTTGATACTTTTTTGTTCCATACACAAAATGCACATAGGCCCATCTGTTCTTATAAATGGTTTTGGAATATACTCCCTCATATATCTTACTCAGCTACTATGATGTTATATCCCATGGGTGCATATATCAGTGACTTAGGTCAACAAAGGGCTACCTTACAAAAAAAAAACCCAGACAACTTTCAACCCACAAAGTTTTTATTTTTCTACCCAATGTAAAGATACAAAACTATAAATGAGGGGAAAATGGATCTTGTGATGCATATGGATTTGAGATGAAAATTAAAATTATGATGTATTATAGATAAATGCATTATATGTTATTAGGCATTACTTCTTGCTTAAAAATGTGTACTGTAACTCCTTCTCCCATCTGTCCCTGGTTTTCATCCATATGTGGAGCCTCAGTGTGTCCCTGATATTTGTCAATGTGTCAAAACTTTGGCACGAGGAGGAGGAAAATAGACCAAAAACTAGAATCTTCAGTCGGAACACACTGAAATAATGTGGATCGGATTCAAATCCCAGAGCCAGTCATACCTCTTCAGCTTTTGATTAGAAGTTAAACTCAAAACTGAAGGGCACATAGCTCTAAGGTTCATTGCAGCTTTAGCTAAAATGAAGACCAGAACCAGAAACCTTCTTTGAAAGAAGCCGTACTTGATCTGAATGTGAAGAATGAGTCTAAGTCACCATATACAAAAGTAGCATCTAAATGCAAAGGCCATGTAAGGTCATCCCCACTGAGAGGACAGCAGTTCAGAGTGGTACAGAAATACATGTTTTTCTTGTGCAGATCATGCCAATTTAGCTTTAACTAGGTACTGACTTTTTGAACTGGAGTCTGTATATATAATGATACATTTTCCTGAAATATGTCTGTTTACCTGTACAAATTATGCTTTTGCCTAGCAAAATGCCCCATGTCATGACCCCATAATATGCAGTTATCTGCTTTTGCCCTTGCCTGTTTACCTATGACTTTCACCTGTAGAGGTTTCTAACTAATGAGGCCCTGTGAAAAACTGGTGCTCTGTGAGCTGCAGAGATGCTGGGTCAGATGCTTGTGAGTCCCTGTACTCTATGCTAATGCCCAGGACCAACCTTTAACAAAACATAGGCATCTTTTAACATCTTTTAAAATGCTGAGCAGAACTAAGCTGTAAAAAACAACCAGTGAGGTATCTTTTGTGACTATGCATTTCCAGGCCGTTGCCTTCTCTGTTGGATGTTGATTAAAATAAAGTAGATAGGGTGGTAATGGGAGAAAAATACTTTTAAAATAAGATTTCTAGCAATTCTTGGCTATGGATGTATCAGAAGTAATAGAAAAATAGGGATTTTTTTTTCCAGAATTTTGGGATGTTATTTTAGGTCATTGAGAAACGTTTGAATAAACTAGTGAAGAATTTGAATAAATGAATCAAATCCCCACCAGACATGAAATAACAGCATCTTCTGAAGTTCAAAACTGGTTGATGGTCATTGAGGTAACTTTCAGGTTACCTTTATATAAATTGAGTTTGATTCTTTGTTTCTGTCAATAAATGCCTGCAGCTCTGGAGATCCTAACAACAAGAAGATAAAAATATTAGAGGTGTGGGCATGAAATACAAATGAGTATTTGTGAGAATCCTCTGCCTTTCCTTTTTTCTTTCATGTACTTTTTGGAAAAGAATTGTTTTCCCATACCCTCTGCAAATTCAAAGCCCAGACTGCTACAAGTGTACTGCTACTGGTATACAAGCACTCCTGTTGTTTTCTGTTGGTCAGCAAAAATCTTTCTCTGCATTCTCTTGTCAGTTTTCTTAATAAGCCAAATGTCCAAAAGTGATAAAGAACTTAAAAGATGTTGTTTTGGTTTTGGCTCAAAAAGAATTTCAAAGAAGGAAAGCTTTTGATCACTCGAGGATGCTGGGGCTCCTTTTCTTCCTACCAGGATTATGTCATACTGTCCACTTGCTTTTTTTGCTTTCTGACTTTTCATTTCTCCCTGCTTGGCATGTAGCAGGAGAACAATTTCTGCTGCGTTTACACATACTGGAATGTTAATAATTCAGCCAAAGATTTTTTTTTCTTTTCTGACCGATTTTTCAGCATTTCCTCTCAGATTGTTATGACTTAGCTTTCAGTCTTCAGAATATTGTTATTTCATTGCCTGCTATTTTTTTTTTCCCTAAGTTTCTTATGTTTCTAACTTGCAATGAGTTACATACAGTCTCTGCCCAGCCTCGGCTGAGTCACTTGAAATGTTACTGTCAGGTTCTTGGCTGCTCACAAGCACGTGCCAATTTTATTCCATTGGGATGAGTTACAAAATTCACTAAACCAGCCTTGTGTTTTATAAACTGGGGATGAGGATATTACAAAGTGAGTGAGCATCTCTGGGAGTCTCATTTTAATAGAAATAAAATTCACAAGCCCAAGTACCTTGGAAAATCTGAGGTACAAGCTTCAGCTTCAACCTTCTGGTTTTTCTCTTCTCAAATCTTGTGTTGCATGTTGAAAAAAGACTTGCTGAGAAAGATAGAAGTCTTATCTTTGCTCCTTTCTGGTTCAGATAGTTTTAAGGGAAACAAGACAGCTTAATGGGGACATAGCAGTAGTCATTTTGGGCAGGGAACAATGTCAGGAGTCCGGTAGAGTTCTATTAAAGACTGTGGGAAGAGCCAAGAGGATGTTGTCAAATAGGCAGGTTGTGTTGGAAAACACAGAAGCAGGATTTTTAGGTGACCTAAAGCCAGGCACTACACTGACTTTCATTGAAATTGTATGGATGGCTGTTAGTGAAGGCAGCTGGCAATGCCTGTCGAGTAAGGGGAAAGTGATGGGCTGCTGAGGGCAGGGCCTGACTCTGCACATGGTAGCCTGGTTTCTTTGATCACCTAAACTCATGTCTGTGGTGTGAAAGCTTCTAAATCATATCCTTGTGATGATTTCTTTAGCAAATCAAAACAAAGTGCTGAATATGGGGTAAAATATTTCTCAGTGCCTAATATTTAAATGTTCCTGATTTGGCACAATAAGGAATAACTACACAGAAATGCTGTTTGTTCAAAGTCCATCCCCAGCTTTGCATTCTTTTCCACGGGAAAAGGAGAGAACTGGAGACCAACCCACAGTTTGTCATACGTTTTCACAAACTCTGGGGACTGTCATTTTCTTGTTACCTGCTCTTTTGAAGAGTCTTGCCCACAGGAATCTGCTGAATGTCACTATCTTGGGATTGCCTCATCAGTAACTGTAGCTACCTCCTGCTTCACTAGCCCTGAAAAGTTGCTGCAGTTGTGACTGGACTGGGCAAAGTTAACCATAAACCTGACCTTGAGCAGATTTGTGCCTTACTTTCTTAAAACTTCATTGCCAGGAAAATTGCCTAGCAACTATTGGAAGAAAACTGCAAACAGGGAATATATTAAATCTGTTTTCTTCTCTGTGCCTGAAAATTTAAAAAAAAAGTCTTTTTTTTTTTATTTTTTACAGTTCAAACAATAAAATTAATAATATAACTGTGAATTATTCTTGTGGGCTAAACATTTAAAACTTGCCCTCACATTAGCTGAGGGATAAATATGATTGTTTTGAGGGAAAAATCTGCTTTGACCAAGCTGGAGGATTGTGAAAAGAAGCAGGGAAAATTGACTAATCAATAAAACACACGTTTGGGATGAAATAAACTAACCAGAGTTACGAATAATAGGAAAGGTGTAATTTAATTAGAATAGCACACTGATATTTCACAATGTATAGAAGTTAGAAGTTAGTTTTCTTTCAAAGACTCTCTAAGCTTGTATTTCTAATCTATAATGGTTTATTTTTTGTTCTTTCTAAGTGCTAGCCTCCTTTTGAGCATAGCAGCTGCCCTTTATAGTGTGTTCCACAAGTTAACCCTTTCAAAGCACATCTGTTTTTCAGCCAACCTCAGGGTACAACAGACCCTTAATGCTATAGTGGAATTCTTCTAACCAGAAAGGCTTGAAACCTCTTTAAAGAATTAGGAACAAGAAGCCTGACATTTCACTTACTAAAGTAGGGAGTGGAGAAAGGGGACTATGATTTATGTTCCTTACCGACACCCCCCCCC
>VXBZ01012848.1:205225-230526 GCA_013399135.1 Heliornis fulica | reverse complement strand
CCCCCCCCCCCCCCGATTTGTTAATATAATGCAAGTTCTAGAATTGAATTAATTTCTGGCACTCCCCACACTCATGTATTCAACAATATCACAGCCAGACAATGATAGGAGGATAAAATAATCCAGATGTCTCTAGTTCATGCAGAAAAGAGTGAATGTTCTATTTCACATTTGCAGCTAGCTGTATATAGACAAGATTAATTTTCCCTAAAAATAATATCTGCATGCTTTTTAGTTAAGGTTGTTGGGTGTTTTTTAAATCTGAAGATGGAGATGAGCCTTACCAATATCTGTAACTATGTCAGTAAGTGGCTAATACAGATACATATTTTTTTTTCAGTATGCATTTTTGTGTCATTTTCCTCTGTGAAAGCTGTTGAAGAGCAAATGACAGAAAGCCCAGCATTTTTCTGCCCTTTTAATCAATATCCATACATGTCTCTGGACTTCTTGCTAACAGAATGATTTACCTGTTAGTACTGATGCATCTATTGGTTTTTAGATGTTTTATGTGAACACATGCATTTCTTTTTTCTAGTGCTCCTCATTAACATTACTGTCCAAGAAGACAATGCTGAGTGCCGAGCTCAGTTGAAGCTCTATTTGTGCTTTTCATTTTGAGATTTTATTTTTTCCCCCCTTGTTTGGAGGTCTCAGAGCCAGTGTTTGGCCTTATCTGGTTGCCCTCAGAGAGGCAGAGGGCCAAGGCCCCTCTCTCAGCACGCTGCGGCCTGGCATCGGCAGGGTGATGCTGTTGAATGCATTTCAGGTGCCCTGTTCGGCTGCATGTAGCAAGCCCATTTCTTGCATACAGGCTGGTGGTGGGATGGGCATTGCTGGCATGTTTCCCCATGCTCTTAGAAGATTTCTCAGCCCAGATCTTCTACTGATGTCTTTGGCATTATGAGGCAATTATGAACACTGCTTTACTACAGAACTAAAAGCCATTCTGTGCCTCTACCTGATCTTGCATGTGAGCAGCGTGTGAATTTGAGTATTTTGACTTATTTAACACACATGACACGGCATAACAACTAGCCAGTATAGAAACAGAACACTATCCACGAGTCTCCAGGGTCAGCAGTGTTTACAGCCAAAGAACTAGTATTTATCAGAAGAGACTAGTGGGTTTTGCTGCTTTAGCACAACTGCCTGAGGCAGCTCTCATAAGCACTTTTTCTGTGCTTGTGTGCACATGTAAGAGAAGTGGGCATAGGAAGGAGAGGTGACTTTAGTTGTCTTCTGCTCATCTGTGGAGGAATGGAATATTTCCTGAGGACTCTGACTATCTAAATTGGGTTTATTCTTGCTGCTCGACTTGTGATACGCTGTTTTATGCAGAAAACAGATTGCTCTGCATTTCTAAACCAGGTTGTAGGCATGATATAAAATTCTCTTGGGGGCATTTTAAGGTAATATTGTTTCTTTTTGTTCCAAGACTCACAGTGAAAAAATGGGTAATCATACCACAGGAATAGCTGCATTACAGTATTCCTTCATGACATTACACTCTGCTGAACTCCAAGACATAACTTACATCACACGTAAAGTCATTAAGTATGGAGACAAATCGCTTCATAGAGGCAAATCTTTTGTTACTGGGGTTTTTTTGTTAGTGTTCTCTTTGCCATATGTGGTCTGTGGAATAATATTTAAGATTGCTATTTGAAAATGATTCACTTGGCTCAGTTCGAGAAACCTCTGCTCTCATCTGTTGTAACCAAGTTTCTGAGGTAAATTATAGCCCTGTGGAGCTACGAGTGGAGAAAACAGCAGCCTTCAGGTGACATTTTGATGCTTAAAGGGCCTATTGCTGTAGTACTACTTGCACTGCTGATTATTTCTGTTTCTTTATTTACAACTCTAAAATTGTTAGCTTTGCAAAGGAGAACCTGCCTCAGGTGAAAAATAATGATTCTTAGTTAAGGCAGGACCCAGAGGGAATGAGAATTTCTCAGAGGAAGCACAACCATGTTTTGTGCTGTACTTTAGTGCCCCACAGATCCAATCTAGCATGCAGACAAATGGAGCTAAATACAGTGCTTAAATGTGCATGTTAAACCCTTGCCAGAAGCTACAGTTATTAAATAATACCAGGATCTCCCTTAGTCTTCTACTAAAACAGTTGTAGCTGACTGCCAGGCTCGTGTTTTCTGGGCAGATTATTTCAATCCTTTGGGAAAAGGAGAGCCACTCTAAGTTAATACCTCTGGGGCAGTATACTGGAAAGCTTCATTTGATCTTCTTTGACATATATGACAGTATCTCATTTTCAAGCTGAAAAGTCCCTCCATGGATAATGTCACTACCAACATGCATAAATAAGGCTCCAAGTAGAAAAGAGAGCGCTATAGGATATTGGAATGAGTGGCAAATAATATCTGAAGCTCTCATTAGAGTCCCACTATTGAAAAAAAATGGGCTGACAAAGCTGTCTGGGATAACTGTGGTACGTTGCTGGTGCTGTTTGGAACTTTGTGGATGGTAATTGTCAGTGCAGGGATGGTGTCAGCAGTCAGGGAGCACTAGTGCTTTACACCACCCTGCCCAGATCTGTAAAAGGACAGCTCGCTGAGATCATAGTCCTCTCCACGATGTATTGCACCTCACAATTCATCAATGTGAACAGCACTAATTTTGTTGTGGTCTAATGTATGGAACAGACACTGTTTCCTTCAGGGACCCCTGAGGAAGTTGTTGTATGAGCCTAGTGATAGTGAAAAGAAAAAAGGATGGAGATGTAGAAAGAGAGAAGCTCCTTCCACAGTCCACATCAGGCATTAACAGGCTTTATTAAAAATTGCTGCTGATCTCCTCTGGGTGCAAGGGGTACACCGGAGAGTGAATGCTGCACAATAGGGTAGGCAAATTGAGATACAGAGGCAGATGGGGGTAATTTCTTGCAAATCCTTGACTGCCTTGGACATCTGGTCCTCCTGGAGAAGGATATTTCCACATATGTTTTTTATCAGTGAGACAGAATTGCTGGACTATACTGTTGATTCCAATTACAACGCTGTGCTTGAAAAAGCCTTTAAAAGCAGCACCTACTTCTCCCTGTTTCTTCAGCTCTCTAAATCTTTCTGATACTGTTGGCTCTGGTTGGATGGGACAATGGGAAATAGTATTTCAGAATCCTTCACTGTGCAAGGTGCTCTGCTTTTGGGTGAGGGTTTTTTGGTGACTTGTGGGTGAGTGGGTGACTTTGGTGACTTTTTTCCTACTGCAAGTAACAGCTATGTGATTCTGCTTTCTTGGCAGTATAATAGCTGATTCAAACTCAAATGAGAAAATTATGAGCATTAGGGCAAAAGTCAACAAACATTTTCAATCTGTGATGCAAACTTCTTATCAGTAGTGAGGACAAGATATTCCTGGCCTGTTCTTCACTGAAACAAATACTTTTCCAAGATGGACATTGTTTCTAAGGCCTGATGTTCCTTCCTAATTCCTAGCCCACAGGAAGGTCCCTGTTTCTAGAAAGGAAAGCCTTTTCAACATTGTTTTCTTGCCTTTCGTTGAGCAGTATCAGGAGATAGTTTCTCTTTTAAGACTGGAAATTTTGGGTGAGGTGAGGGGGTTGGGGTTTCTTTGGGGAGTTGGGTTTGGGTTTTTTTTTGCCATTTATGCCTCTCTGACTTTGGGAAAAGCATTTTTATGCTTTGGTGAAATAGGAGCAATAGTACATCTGCTTTCAGTGCCTCTTGGGAGAGTTGATTGATGACTATAACAGGCTTGTAGTTTCTCAACTGGAAGACAAGCAAGAGAAGCTGTGTATTATAGTGGTACCAATTCAGGGGTCAGTGTGTAACCTTTTCTTCTTCCAGAGTGAAGGACAATTCTATTGCTATAACTTAGACTGCAGCTGAAGAGTATGCTCAGTGTATGCTGATTTAAACTGTGCAGGCCTTTCTTCATTAGAAGGGAGCAGAATTTCCAACTGCTCATGGCTTTCAGTTCACTGGGAAGACAAAGGTTGACAGAGCTCCTGATATGAGCTGGTAAAGCTCCAATATAGCCAGTGGTGCAAGGGAAAATTTGCTGAAACTTGTAGGAAAGCTTTCAAGGCTTTAATGTCAAAATCAAGTCAGAAAAAGTAAATTATAAAACCTGTTTGGGGTTCTTTTTATATAACTACATGTCTATATATAGATAGCTACATGTCTATATTGGATAATGTTATTACACAGTTACATTGCTGACATAATAACAAATCAATGAAAGGAACATTAAATATTTTTTAAATGAATAATGTAATAACATAGCATGTAGCTTTAAAGTGTATTGACCTGGATATATCAGGCCTAAGCAATCATTTCTTGGCTCTTGTGAGATCATTGCTTGAATCTGAAATTAGAATCATTTCATGAGTGTGTGGAAACAGGAATGAGGTCACCTCCATCTTAATTAGAAAAGGATAGATCAAATATCCAAGGCATACTTTCTTGTTTGCTGTTGACTGACTTAGATCAGTGTGATACAGTCCTGGGGGCAGAATTTTATGATAGCCTATTTTGCTGCCATATGTATTCTACTTTTTTTTTTTTGCCATTCTTTCTGATGATAATATAGGGTTATTCATGCTGAAAAAAAACACACCCTGTTAAATTCATTCTTTTCTATCTGAAAAAAAGGAATGAGGTGAGTGAAATGTTCAGATGAATAACATTTAATGCAGCCTTTATATAAGCCAGAGGTCTCAATAAAATTTTAAATCCTTTTAGTCAGCTATTCTTCTAATTACTTTTTATTTCTCCTCTGCTGGAAGAGCTTTCAGGCTGTGTACAATGAACATGTGGGTCTTTATTTCACATTAATGTGTTCAATAAAATAGAATGATACAGTTGAGTAATATGGATCACAAACCAACTTGTATAAACATTGATTGTTTCAGAGCACTAGAGAGATCCTTTGTCTTGATCTGTATGACTGCATTTAGTAAACCTGAAATATACTCAGTTTTAGTGACCAGTATTTTGGGGGGTTTTGGTCTTTTTTTTTAAATTTAAAATAAAATCCTGATATAGAAGGCATTGATTGAAAATTGTTTCTGCAATGTTCCTCCTTCCTAAACTAATAAAATCAGAGCCTCAAAATGAGATACATGGCTGCTATCTTTCCTGTTCACTGAGTGCCTGAGCCAGTACTCTGAAATCCAGTAGTGATATTTCACTAACAATAGTACTGTATGAGCAATTTTGGGGTTAAAAAACACAAAGATTTCTACATTCCCCCAAAGACAGAAGAGTATTCTCTGTATTAAGGATGAGGGTGATTATTTGCACTTTGATGCCTGCTATGAACCTGAAAGACATACTGAACTGTGGTGCCTCTACGTCATCCTCAAACATACCCATGTAAAATGAGGCCAAAATTTACATTTTGTATTTTCCCATTGATGTCAGTGTGGCCAGGGGGTTTTGATGATACTAATCAGTGGATTCTGAATTGTACTTAGATTGGCACTTGGGTCATCCATCTTCAAAGATATGAGTGCATTTGGGATTTCAGCTTTATTTAGAGATGGTCATTGGAAACCTTAATCCTAGGCCACAAAGCTTGGAACTCAATCAGAATATTTAGCCCTCGAGTTTCAAAGTATAGGGTATTAGTGTGCCAGTAGGTCATATTTGAAATGTAGTACTCTTTGTGGAGCTATGATGAGAGCACAACTCTTTGAGTTCATAATCATAGGCAGGCTCATCTCCCTGAGTAATTCACTCTGGTCATTGTCTCTGTTAAGCCAAAGCCCAAAGTTAAACATTTGGTTAAAAAATTTCCTGCTGCATGGAAAATATACTGTATGATAGCCAAGACACTTATCACCCACTCACAGCAATTCTACCAGGTGAGGAATGGTGAGGAGAAATCTTGCAGGTGCTGGAGTAAGCTTTTCTTGGCCAGGAGCTGATCCAACCTTTTGTTGATGAATGCTGTGTCAGCTACTCCTCTTAAATTTATCCAAGTACATGTGATGTTGCTTGTACACCCCGTGTTCCACACTTCTGCTATGCTTCCCAGTGTTTGTGATTCTTAGTGCTCATGGATGCAGGACAAATAGGGCAAAAGGGTCAAACTGGAATCTTAGCTACACCAGCAACAATAAACTGGTTACAAACACAGGTGCCCAACTGGTGAACAAGTGTATTTAGTGCTGTCATTGACACCAATTGAGGACTTGATTTGAGGAAACAACCCAGACCAGCACACCTCTGTGAAGGGCACTCTGAGGTCTGACAGAGCTGGGTATCTGCACCTTGGAGTTAGGACACAGAAAGGCAGCTGTAACACTGCAAGTGGCCATGGGCTGGATAGTAGCAGGTGAGGGAGCAAAAAAATCTGAACTCAGCCTTGGGAAGCGTAGATTTTGCTTTGGAATATGCTGCATAACGTCCATCACTAATTAGTTCCTGTGGGAAATACAGAAGTTTGACTAGAAGTTACCTGTAAAAAGAAGGTAAATGCTTTAGTGTTTTTTTTTTTTGGTGGTTTGGGGTATTTTTTTCTTTTTTTTTTTTTTTCAGGGCTAAGTGGGTGTTGCCTTGCAACTGCACAGATCCTACGTGATCTGCGTGAGTAGATTCCATTTTGTTTTTCTCTCCTTTAAATGGCATAAAATGGCAAGACTCATCGGGCATCAGTATGAAGGGAAAATGAAAGCTTTTATATAGCTTTCTGGGAACATAAATTGCTCTAAAATGGAGTTTAATATTTGATTCAGACATGCAGTCACTTGGAATAGTAAGCTGGATTGCAGCAATGTACTTAGCAATCTTACAGGATGTCTTAGGAAAGTGCTGAAACATAAATCAAGTGGAGAATGGTTCTAGGAAAAGGAGATCTGGTCTGAGCAAATCTAAACTTCCACAAACCTGTCAAAAATGTGCTTTATTGTCCAATGTATTATCCTCCTATGATTGATACGAATTGGAGATACATTGTGGTGTGTGATACCTATGCATGCTACAAACCCATTAAGAACAAGTCTCATATGATTTATTTGTATTAATGTCATGTTAAAGCTAAAAATAGAGTTGCTGTTAAAGCACAGGTGCAATTCAATAAAAACAAGGACAATTTGAGTTAGGACAGCCTTACATCAATTTTACTCACTCCCAGCAAATCTGTCATGTAGCACCCATACTATGAACAACTCTAGGTGTAGTAGACTGTTTTTCAAGTGTGCACCCAGAGTAGGAACACTGGTATGGAAAAGTTTTCAGAGAATTTAGCTTTCTGCAAATACACATTCAGAAATTAAATAACATTTCCCCCCTTCTTTCTTTGGTTTAATCTATGAATTTATGCAGACTTAATCTATGAATTTATTCAAGCTGGCTTGAAACCCCTGTAAAATGTGTCTTAATAGTTGAGCATGTAAAAATCACTTGTTTATGCAATGTGTACTGCATTCCCAAGGGATCAAGCCTATGCTTTCACACTGAGCCTTCTTTTCAGATAACCAGCAAAACAAGGCAAAAGAGAAAAATACTGTTCTGAAAGCATCGTATGAAAAACAGTGAATTTGTTCTTACAAATCCCCTGAGAAGTATTACTGTCATTTTGGGCATCATATTAAATTCATATATGGGACACACTGTATTTTTAAAACTCCTTTTGGGTGGGATCTGACAAAATCTGTGATGAGACTACTTTTTGTGTAATAATCCTTGTTCATTTTAAAAGTCAATTTCTTCTTCGTGTGACAGAGGTAAATGACCTTTTTTTTTCTGTGAATCCTGAAGGCAGAATCAAATTTGTTGAAGGACTCTATGAAAGTCTCAACTAAAAAGGAAGATAGAAAAGGAGGCTCTTAAATTGCCTGATAGCTCCTCAAGGAGTACAGGCTGTAGTACAACAAATTAAAAAGGTTTGTGCTTAAGCCAAAATGTAAAATCATTACTAAGCACTTTTGCTAAGCAGTTTAATTTATGAGGGAACATAACTTTGTAAAGCCAGTATGCTGTAAGACTCAAAATATGACAGCAGTTTTAGAATGAACAAAAGAGGTACTAAACCAGTAAATCCCCAGCCAAAAATATTCTGAATCCCACAGCAACATGGCTTTAGTCTGGCATCTCTGTGACTTGTAGTGTATGATTATAATCCTTTGGAATAAATTGACACTGACTGCTGTAACATCTTAAAGCTATTCAGGCAGCACATACAAATTGAGAAACTAAATTACAGTCTGTGTCCAAGATTTCACCCAGTATATTTTTTTTAAGCAAAGTATCTCCTTGGAGATATTGAATTCGATTCTCTAACATGAGATTTAGGGGCACATTTAAAAGATTGAACCGTTTCTTTTAAGATAATTCAGATTATCTATAGATGCTATCTGTTGTAGTTCAGCCACTACAAACACCTTTAAATCAGGCCTGAATACCTTTTTAGCTAAAGTGGGTTAGAAGCAGGAGCTGCTCACTCAAGTTTTAAGGGTAGAAGGTTGGCCTAAATGACAGTAATAGCCCATGAGGTGTATTAGAGAGAAATGCAGGTGCCTGTATTTATAACTATGGTCTAATGCCACTTTAGGTGCCTGTAGATGTCTTGTCTAGCCTCTGGCTGCTTGGTCACTGTAGTGGTTTGACACTGGCTGGAAGCCAGATGCCCACTAAAGTCACTACCCTTTTCAGATGGGCAGGGGAGAAAATACCTACTGAGAGGCTTTGGAGTCGAGATAAGGACAGGGAGAGATAATTCTGCAATTAGTGTCATGGGCAAAACAGACTCAACACAAAAAAGGAAAGAAAACTCTAATTTATTACACTACACACAGAGAGAAACCACAGTCAGATAAAGAGAGGTGGAATCAGATCTTAAAACATGCCCCCCCTTCTTTTCAGACTAAACTATTCATAATTTCTTCCAGGATGGCATTAAGAGGAAAGACAGAGGACATATGGAATGGAGCTTTTGGTCTTCTGACAGTTATTCATGAGGTTTTTCTTCTTGAAGGTGGGTGTGGGTGTGGGTGGGGGGTGTGGGGGGGTGTGCATTCCTCACTCTTTCCCTTTGCCAGCGTGGGGTCCTGCCCATGGGAGACAGTCCTCCATGAAGTTCTCAACATGAGTCCTCTCCCATGGGGCCTCAGCTCTTCACCAACTGCCCCAGTGTGGGTCACTGCTCTAAACTCATAGAATGTCTCTCAGTCTCTCAGTCCCAGACTGCTGGCCCCAGCCTGGTCCCCAACAGAGTCCCAACCGACCCTCCAGCAAACCTGCACAAACATGGGTCTCCGTGTCTCTCTATCTCCCTCTCTCCATGGGCTGCAGGTGCTGCCAGGGGGTTGCTCCAGTGGTCACAGCATCTTCTGTAGGTCTCCTCCCCCCCATCTTTACTGACCTTGGTGTCTGCAAAGTTGCATACACCTTCCTATTCCCTTCTCTCGTGTCAAAAAGCAGGTGCTTGTGTGTTTTATTCTCTAAAATATGATTCACAGGGGCACTATGACCATCACTGATGGGCCTGGCCTTGTCACCAGCACAGTTTGGCCTTGAAACCCCAGCTGCTATTTACTCTGTTGGACCTTGGAGAAGCTCCAAGTGATCACTTACACATAGTGTAAGTAATAGCAATAGTCACTTTATGTGGGACACGACTTGTTTGCCCCACACACTGAGTATCCACTCAAATCTGACAGGAGCAGCACTATTAAAACAAGAGTCTGACAGGCTGCCTCAAGTCCAGAAGAAATGTAAACTGTTTTGGTATGCTCTTAAATACAAGGTAATTAATTAAACCATAGGAAAACAAGGCAGAGCTTGCATTGCACTCCAGGAAAGACGTGGTGTGCATTGCAGCACAGGGGTGTACTTCACTCCCTAGAATGAAGCATGGGATGTTGGGATGGCCTGGCTGATCCTGGGCTATGTTACCATTAGCCCCAAGCTGGCTACATGTGCAGCTATTTAATAGCCACGGTAGTGGGAGCTGGGAGGAGGTGAGAGGGAGGTGGAGAGTTGTTTGTGGTCTGCTTTCCAGGCTGTGCAAGTTGCATTTCTGAGTGCAGCCAGAATATCCACACAGCCCTGAGTCATGTTGTTTGTCATTGCCTACAGGAGGGTCTTCAGTTGTTAGTTCAGGATGCATTTTCCACCTGACCTTATGATAAAAGAGGTATCGGTGCAGTGAATTCCTCATACACTGAGATCATGATCTTCCAGTGGCACAAAACCACTCAAGATTTGGTGTATTTCAAAGGAGAGGATTAAGAAATTATTGTAGCTTAATGAAAGCAAAGAACAATCTGAGACTAAAATATTAATAAAGAAAAAAAAAAAAACAACCCACAGCAAACCACAATAATCTTGTAACAGAAGAGAAACAAACAGCTCAGGAATGAGTTTACATTGGTTTTATTCATACAGTAATCCTTTGTAATGTCCTGAGGCCACTTGCATGCATCTTGCCCTAAAACTGATGACTAAGGCTTTCAGAGGCTCTCAGGCAGCAATACATTTGTAAGTTCACATGGAAGGAAAGTCTCTGCCGACCACATTTGTAGAGAAGCAATTAGGTGTTTGCCTCCTCTGACAGGAAAAGCTGTTTACTTTCTTCTACCTCTCAGGAGTAGCCAAGGTCTTTGGCTGCCAACTGCCACATGCTCCCGTTGTGTCGGAGCAAGGCGCGTGTTGCAGTTTGACCAGCGCGCCATGTACGTAGGCTCTGAGCTTCGTGCTTTGAAGTGCTAGAAAATTTCCAAGCACTAGTTCTGCCAGGCAGCTTTGTCACTGCTCTAGTGCAAAAAGGGCCTGTCCTGGACATAATTTACTGGCATATTATGGCCACAGACAGAAGTGAACTCCTTCCTCGATTATGAACAGAGCACAAACAAGTCCTTTGCAGTACACAGAATGCAAAACAGAGTCATGCTCTGCCAAACCACCACTGCTGTACAGTCCAGCTTGTTGCATAAATGGCAGTGAATCCTGGGCTATTCCTACTGCCTTTGAGGCTGTGTTAGTTCAGAATCTAACTGCAGACAATCCTCCCTTTTCCCCACCCCTTTGGTCACTGAGCAGAGCCAGGCTGAGGATTGATCTCTCTTTGTTTGGGCACTTATGCAGTTGAAATTAATGTTTGCTTGGAAATAACAAGCAGTTTTTAACTTGAACATATTTCAGAAAAATTAAAAAAAAAGCTTACAGTGTGCCGGAAAGCCACCAGAGGATGGGGTCTGGCATTTAGTTTGGAAAGGAGCAAGTGAGCTTCCCTGCTCTGATCACAGCCTTTATCCACAAAGTGTGGAAATGTGCCCCTCTCCCTCACCTGTATTTTGGTTTTTTTTTAGGTTTTATTTTTTTTAACTCCAATTCTGACAAGATGTTAACTGATCTAATTTACCCACAGTGCTGTACTCTGCTTCAGGTCACAAGTGGGCCACAGGATTTTTGGGAGCACTTCTCATACAGTTGGGGAAGTTCCAAGATCATCCCATGCCAAGTGGAAAATGAAGCTGTCATCAGTCCAGGGTCAGCTCAGCATAAGGGCAGAGGAGCTCCTTCCTCTTGCTTTATTTCCTTTTAGTCTGTGGCCCGTTTTTTATTGCTGGAGAATGTTTTCAAGGGGAGTGAAACCCTTATGCAGCACCTCTTGGCTTTGGATCTCAAATCTATAAAGGAAACTTCTTATATTTGTGTGCTTGGCTTGAATTTATTCCTCCAAGGGAAAGACAGTTATTAACTTCTTGGTGGTGATTTCACCTACACAAATTCTCTTGTGTTCCAGGGCTTTTATAGCAGTATTTTAGTGATATGAGCCTCCAGCTAATGTGGGGGTATGTTGGGAGATCCAGCCTTCAACTAAAGAGCTGTTGTTCAAAGCTGCTTTAGTGTTTCTTGCCTTTATTGTATTCAAAGACCACATTGGAGTAGAATGTGGTAGTCACTAGTCAGACAGCAATTGTATTGCCTTTATTTCCTAATTAGTAGTCCAGCTGTGCAAATAATTGACTTGGGGTGGGTTTTTTTTTTTTTTTTTGTTTTGCTGGTTTAATCAAGGGTGTGGGGGACTGTTCCAGGTTAAACATTTGGTTTCATTTTAATTTGTTGTTGAATAAGAAGTAAAATGTTTTCAAAACCTTTTGAAACTAGAATCTTAGTATTCTGTTTTGAAAATCTTGAAATGAAATGTTTTGGCTTATAGAGAATGTTTTTGGCTGTGAGAATCAGATGAGCTTGATGTGTATTTGTGGTAAGCTTGGGTAATCCAAATTTATTTTTTGTTGGCAGACACCAGCCAGCTAAAATGCCTTCTTTAATTCTAATTGCTATTTTACATTGTATAGTATGTTAAAATAAATCCATTGCCCACTGTCTTCTCCAAGAAATCACATCAAATCTGTACCTGCAACAGAATGTTTGTTAAAACTTTCCCACCCTATTTTTTTTGTTTTAACTATTTGAAAATACATCTGCTAATATTTTTCAGGTTGGTACTAAAGCTGAAACAGCTGGCTAGAAGCACTCTGCTTGTTATTGTGTTCATCCCTGCACTCTTACACAAGGCAGCTTCAGCAGCCAGTAGCTGAAAACCCGGCCCCTTGCTGAGAGCCATCTTTCATTTATTTTATCTCCTTGCCCGTGCTTACGTCTCATGATGTGGTAGGCTGAAGAAAGAAAGTTGAGAAGGTCAGTCTATTGTGTTTCCTCTGGAGCCTGTGTATTTGCCCTTCCTGAGTCTGTTTATTCTCTGAATCATTTGACATGCTGCACGTTCTGCTCTGACCTTCAGCCTATTGCTAACTTTATTGCCTTGCCTAAAGGCCGTGATTCTGCCATACAAGAAACAAACTCTGGGGTATCTCTTCCCCATTTAAATTCCCCACCAGGCAAAGCTTTTATCCAGCTTAACCTCATGCTGCTGAATCAAAGCTGCTCAAAATTAGTTCTCCATCTGAATTGCATTCTGGCAAAATTCATAGTCCCCTTGCCTTGTGTCCCTATCAGCATCTGATTAAACCTCAGCCAGTCACTGGCTGTAGTTGGTTCCACTCAGAGCTGGACCTTGTCAAGATGGGCACAACACACTTTCTCCCCAGGTTGCACACCAAGCCCCAGCTGAACTGTTGCCTCCATTCCCCTTTCAAATGGTCCCAGAGAGTGTAGGCTCCTTAGAAAATTTCCATTGAATGTACAGTATAGCTGTGGAGGCTGAAGACTGTAGCCAAGGGCATGTACACTGGCACAGCTCTTTAAAGATTTTCATTTTTGGGGTCTCTTTCAGATGTTTTATTCTGTGTCAGAGATATGTAGTAGAGATATGAATGTTGCTGGCAGATAGTTGAAGCAAATCACATCCCTACTTTATATATCTTGATTTACTAATTCTTAGGAATGAAATGGAACTGCTTCACAATAGCCTAAAATCCTATGCTAACACTATTCTAGAAAGCTGTTGTTTGGATCTTCTATTGTAGAATGATTTATTTTCTTTATTTTTTATTGGGGTAACTGTGAAGGTGGATGGGGGTAAGAAAAAAAATCTCTCTGTTCATTATTTGTCCCCATTTTCTTGCAGGAAAAGACTTTACTGGAGTTGCTCACCTCAGTCTTTTACATTGGGTAGATTTTGTTCACTCCTATGTTTTCCATGTGTAGTGATGAGTGCTTCAACAATGTCTGCTCTCCACTAATTACTGCGTGGGAGTTGCCTCTGCTAGAGATATTATAGAGAAAAACCCAAAAGGTACTTTTTCTGTGTCTTCTGAAAACTGGAAAAAGTGGCAAGGATCAAATAATCTATGATCAGTCTTACAGAAGATTGCATTGAATTATGTTTTGCTGTATTATGATAACAGAAGTTAAAGTAACTTATTTGAAAGGGGAAAAAGTGTAAAGATATTTAAACAAAAAATAATTTTATATGGACAAATGGTACTGTCTCATAAATCTTTCCTGCCCTAGCATGGTAAGGCTATTTTTACATTCATCAAAGGGCATTTGTGAAATGGAAGCTACTATTTAAAAGAAATACCTAGAAGAGCATTAAAAATGAGAAGAAATAAATCATGTTGCATTTCAATTCCAAACCAGGTTCTAATTTTGCACATACATATGATACTTTGCTATGTTTTCCTTTTATATTTCCAAGTGGAAATGAACCTAAACTTACTGGTTTCCAGTGAGGATGTGGGATTTCAGGCTACCTAGAACCTGGATGCTCACCAGCCTCTCCCTCAAAGGTTTGCTTGTTACTGTGCCATGCTCCATCCATGCATGGAGCTGTGATATGGGAATCTGCCTGAACTGATGCCATTTTTAATATAGGGCAGAGAGAGCTTCTTCCCAGGCAGCTGGCAGGAGGAATGCTGTGGCAGTGCCATCTGTTTCAGCGCTTGATGTGCCGCCGCCGTCTAATCAAGAGATGGAAGTGGTTAATGTTAAAGGGGCTGTCATGAGAAATACTCTCTCCAGCCTGAAGAGCTGTCAGAAGCTGTAGCCATGACTATTCTTCAGCTGCTGGTCCTCTTGGTATTTTTTTTCCATGTCTCCTTTTTGAAAGCCTTTGGGGTCATGCTGATCTGTGAACCACTGTGTGTAACTACAGACCCGTATGCTCAGAGTAACTGTTGTGAGACACTTTAGGCGGACCCTGAAAGCACAAGATAATCTCCTCAATTTTTTGTTAAGCCTTGTAATAGCTTCCTGAAGCATACACAGGAACTGATTACCTCATGCAAGGCAAATGCAAACTCCCTCCCCCCATCTCCCATAAATAATCTTCCATGCAACTGTAGACACTAACATATTTATCTATGGATCACTGAGGTGGAGGTCTTTGGCAGCAGCTAGGAGTGAAAAACTAGAGAGAGAGAGAAAAAAATAATTTAAAAAAAAGGCACCAAGTCCCTTCTACCTCTTCCCAGTTTGCAGGGACTCATCTGGCTGCAGGCCATCAGATGATGCCACATTCGCCCTCCAGGCAATCTGTTCTTTCACAGAAGTGAACTACAGTCACATTTGGGTGCATGATAAATTCATTCTCTTACCATCTTCTCCAGGTTCTAGGGGCCCCAGTTTGTGTATTTGACAGGTAGTTTAATCAAGAAACATACTAGAGAAATGTCAGCTTGTTGGGGAGAGTAGAAGTGTGTAAGCCAGGAGACTCCCTTGGCCTTTGGAAACAGACTACATGGCAAAGTAGGGATGACTGTCTAAGCATTCTGATATAACCAATAACCTGTGTGTCAGGTTGGAAGTCAGCCTTTCCAACAGACCAGATCTTTGAGGACATGAGGAGACAATGTCACCTGCAAAATCAACAACATGAATTAATGGACTTTTTTGCAGCCCTACATCCTAAAGAAAAGAGAATATATCCATTATTTAGAGTGCATTATCTGTGAATTGCTAATATGTTAAAAACTTAATGAAAATATGTCTCCACTGAACTTACTACCAAACGTGTGACAGTGTAGCATCATGTGATAGGATCATACCATTGACTAGTCACTGCTTTATAATCACTTAAAAATGTAGATTTTTAAATTGTAGCTTCTTTTCTAAGGATTAAAACAAAGAACTTGCCACTGATTTTACTTGCTCTGTTGAAGTATTGAAAGGAAAATGTTTACTTCCTGTGTGTGAAGTTGTAGTACCTGTCAGAACCTCAGCACGTTCTTCTTACAACATGAAGCCTTTTCCCAATATGCCAAATGGGAGAGCATTTGAGATAAAGTTTACTAGTTTGCTGCAACCTACCTGAGTTTCTAAAAAAACTCAACCAGAAGCCAAACAAACTTATTTTAAAAAAGTTTTGGGGTTTTTTTTCCTCCCTATTCTCTTGGTGACCTGCCTGCAACTCTTGTTTTCAACTTTTTACTCCTGGAACCATAAATGTAGATTTCCTGCATCCTTTCATGGATCTGGGCAGCAGGTGGACAGGAAGCCATTGCTGAGGAACGGGAAACAGAAGGATTAGGAAACATCCAAGGTCTCCTCAGGCAAAGTCTACTCAGCTACAAGCGATCCCCAAAGCGAGAGGTGCTTGTTTCTCAGCGGGATCGCTTGGACAAAGTCCTGATGGCTAACATGCTGTGCAGTTGTGCTGAGTCATCAGGAAAGTGTGTTCAGCAGCTAGGGAAATCTTAGAAAATGATCACATTTTACCAAGGGATTTCTGCCAGCAAGTCACATGCATTTGTCACAAGGCAGATCAAAGTGGAATGAAGGGCATTTCATGGCAGTGAAGAAATCTGAGGATGAAGGATGAGGATTTCAAGAGCTGTTGCTACAGATTGTAGGATTTAAATTTGATCTACTCTGATTTGATGCCATAGAGTCTTCATTATGGAATGCAGCAAACCAATTCCAATAACATTTTTCTTTTGTGTTTAACATCAATCAACGTGCAGTAGAAACTCCCTAGAGAAAAAGATCTCATTCCTGCTATGTTTCTGTTTTTTGTAAAGAGAGAGTCACTTTTCTGTTGCTTTTAAGCTACTGTACCAAATGGTTTGAGTATAGTTCAAAGTTGCTTTTGTGTATAACAGTACTAAATGCCACAGAGTTAAAAGCATTGTAGCATCATCTAGAGGCCAGACATAAACTACAGTGCATTGTTAGAGAGTCTTTCAGCTGAGTAAAGCACACAGACAGATGTTAAAAGGCATGATTGCAAGCAGGATTTTCCAAAGGATATAAATACAAGGAAATAGGTGTTTTCTAATTAATTCCTTACCAGCAGAAATACAGTGCATAAACAAATATACTGTATATTAGTAACTGTGCTTGGGCTGATTTGCATTTTTCCCTCACATGTGTAAATAAATAATCAAAGGCTGTAGAATATTTTATACTCAGAGTTCCATCTGTTTACAAATTTGATGGACAGCTGACAACTTGAATGAAGAGACAACTACGTAAGCCCTGTCGTGCAGTTGCTGCATGTGACAGATTCAACTTGAATAGCAGCTACATTACCTCAGATTCTCATTTTATGTAATTACTTTTTTCTGTTTGCCAGTTGTAAACTTTGTCTTTTTCTGAATATATTGAATTGCCAGAGAACAAGTGGCCTATTTGAGTTTATGAATCACAGAATCACACAATTGTAGGGGTTGGAAGGGACCTTGAGAGATCATGGAGTCCAACCTCCCTGCCAAAGCAGGTTCCCTAGAGCAGGTCACACAGGTAGGTGGCCAGATGGGTCTTGAATATCTCCAGAGAAGGAGACTCCACAACCCCCTGGGCAGCCTGTTCCAGTGCTCCATCACCCTCACCATGAAGAAGTTCTTTCTCACATTGGTGCGGAACCTCCTGTGGTCCAACTTCTGAACCCTGCCCCTTGTCCTGTCCCCACAGACCACTGATCCCCTCTCAGTTTCCAGAACTGGATACAGTACTTCCAGGGCAGAATGAGAAAAATGTCTTGCCAGCAAAGTGCAGAAGTTTGCAAAGCTTATCAGAAGAGTGTGTCTGCGTGTGGGCAGGGAAAGTGACTTCTAAAAGAAGCTTGAAGGATTGAGGTGATCAACTTCTACTACTGCCATGACACAGGATTTGGAAAATGTTCCCGAGACTGATTTGAAATTTGTTTAAAATATTATTATAAAGCCATTCAAGTAGCTGAGAGTGCCTTACAAATGTCTGAAAGTTCTATGTCATTCTCACTTTGTAGAATCTGAAACCGAGTAGTCTGCTGATTTATTCCAACTGATTTGCTCAACCCTACAGTGAGTTGGCAATGTTGAAAATGAAGCTAGTTCCCTTGTGACTTATTCCTGTGTGCTGAGACCTGCTGGCCCCTTGAAGAGAAGGGTTGGTATGGCTGTTCTGAACCCTGCCCCTTGTATGTATATGAGACTAGAAACACAGATGCAGGAGTACTGGCCTGTTGTACAGATTTACTGCGCTTTAAAGCAAAGGTTTCTTTCGGGGACATAACGTCTGGCTCGCATCAGAAAATCTCATGAGAAGTCAACGCTTCAGCTTGCTACATTGCACTGGCAATCTCCTGAGAAGATGGACTTTTCTTTTTTTCAGTCTGAACAAACAAAATAGGCCAGTTGAGATAGCAACCAGTGAGCAATTACCAGATATGAGGAACTAGGGAGAAAAGAGGCAGGCTGGCTGAAGTACTCTCCTAAGGACCTTTTGCTTTTTGTGCTCTTGTACTTTTAGTTAATACCCCTGAAAGAGTCAGAGGTAGGGGAGGTTCTTCTCTCTAAACCTCAGCAGTCACTAGGCATGTCAGGACAGGAATTGGATTTTGGGTTTTTTTGGAAGCTAAAGTCTTGTCTCTGAGATATTGTTCTCTCTAAATGCACAATTTTCTTCACAGCAGATCCCATATGTCTGCATCTCCCCAAAATGAGAGGTTCAGTTTTCATGTGCAAAATAATTTGTTTGTTTTGGGACTTATTTCCCAGCAGAGATCTGTGTTTGTGCCTGTATGCATGTTTGTGGGGCAATAGAGATTTGGTTCATATCTTGTGTGATGTTAGTTTGCCCAAAATTATCCTGTTTTACATATCAGTATAAAAATCTCAGAAAGCACTAGAATCCAGCAAACTGAGATTAATAAGTAAATAGCTATTGTTAATCTGTAAAGTTCAGAAGCCTGAGTTTATGAAAGATAAAGAGAATTTTACTTTGTTACATATAATTACATCTATTTATAATTAAAAGAACACAGACAAGTCTTTAGATATTCACATTTAATAGATGTGTGAATGCATTGCACATATATATGTATAAATATATATTATATATATATAAACTTACTTAGGGTTCTTTACACATGCTCTAATTTTCTTGTATGTGGAGTGGCATTCAGAATATTAAAAGTATATGTTTATTTGAGAGATGTTTCTCCATGTGCAGTGTTAATATAGGACTACCTTATAAAGAAAAATTAGAAGTAGAAATTAGATTCTAAAATTAGCATTTCATTGATTTTAGCCCATATCTTTTTCTTTCCTTGGGACATTCCCTTAGAAAATTCCATAATTAACCCTTTGCCATTTCAAATTAGATTTCTACTAAACCCCACCATATTAAATTAGAACAATTAAAGTCGTAATTATCAAATAACATATCCTAGACTAAGAATAGCAAAAGATAACACAGAGAAACCCAATAATTAAAGATATATCTGCCATTTCATAAACACTTGCATATAAATGATTGCTTTGAAACGTCGGTGAGGTCTATTGGGTTGAAAACATTAACTCTCCAGTGTGAAACTGCTATGTGGAAAAATTAGGATAGTACAATTTCATGTCCCATTTTGCATTTCCTCTATCACTTTTCTGTTAGAGGTGGACTGTGATTAGATCCTGGAGTAAAATTCAGATATTTGTCTGTGATAGCAGCTTGTGTCTGTTTTATGATGGCCTTAATCCCACTGTGATGCAATCAGCTTAACCTTTGTGGAAATTATTGATTTGTAGCTTAAATTTCACTCTAGCAGTTTTGAGAAGATGGATGTAGGGTTTTGGTGTCAGTGTTCACATTTCTGTGAAGAAGGATGCTGAAAACCCATTGGCAATTGGTTTTAACCACAAACATCACAATTGCAGCTGCGCATTACTTAGATGAGTGATAGTTTCAGAAGTGCCCAAAGGTTCAAAGGTTTCCTCATGTTGGTTCCCTCTTGTGGGTTTCCTCATTAGCAGCTCCATGAATGAGTCATTAGCAGTATCTAAAAATTTTATCTCAGCCCCTGATGTGACTTTACCTCACTCTGCATGGGCATTGTTGAAGTCTCCTAATGTTATTGTTTCCCTACCACCCCAATTTATCTTCTATCCATCAAAGTCAGTAACCTCAGCCTAATGGGTGGTCAGAAGGCTACTTGCCTACTTCAAGCCAAAAGTTAGGCCAAAAATACAATGTTGTGCAAATATTTTCATTGTTTTAATAATAACCGAGGAAAAGAAGGAAGCATACAAATGCACATGCAAGAACATGTATGCTTACATATCCACACGTGCCAACACATGTACAAGCTGAATTGCAAAGTTCATACATCTGTACCCAACAGTGCAGCTTTCTTTGGAGTACAGAACTGGGGTACATTCTTAGGAAAGAACTGACCTCACATTCAGTGAACTAGACTTCACTAAAAAAGTGCTTATCTCTTTGAGAAATTAAATTCTATTCAGATGGTGTCTTTACTTAGTCTTTTCTGATTTTATTTTAAGGTAGCAGCTCCAGAAATTGTCATTGGTTATGATGAAACACACATGCTGATGAGATACAAGGAAGTACTACTGGACACAAGGACACTAGCCTTCCAGAACAGAAACATGGAGTAAGCTGTCTGTCCCATTTCTTGCTGGCTTAACTGACTATTACATTTTTCTTTACCTACTCTAATATTTTTGGCCTTCTCATGTTTGAATTCTATGAAATTTTTCTACTCTACCATCTCCTAAGGTGTTTATCTTTGCAGAAATTACATTCCTTACTTTTACCACTTCAAATCCTACATCAGTTTTCTAAGACTTCCTGGAGACTTTAATAATACTGGGAGGTCCTTGAATAGGTATGTATTTCTGGTGATTTTTATTTTTTAATATTAGTGTAAAAGGTAGTGGTGAAACATTCCTCTTTAGGACCTCATTAACCAACAGGTTAGAACTGTAGAGCATGTAAATATATACGTTAGTTAAGAACAAATTTTCCTACGTTGTTAAAACAATTATATTAATATAGTACAACTGTAACATTAATGTGTTGGATGGCACTGATTCAAAAATGCTGTGCCAGACTAATAGATGGCTATAAATAATATTCCCTTCTATACACATACATACACACACACATAAATCCCAAAAAAAAGCAGCAGCTCCAGTCATTGCAGGATTTGGTTGAACAGCACAGACATATGCTACTGTACTTAGGGTGTTCAAAACTCAAAGGACACATAAAACACTCTGTAGTCTTGGGAACATTTTCAGAAAAAAAAAATCAAGGAATTACTTCAAATTGAGAGTGTAACATTTCTCTGTTTTCATCTTATTTTCTAGACACTTTATTTTTAGAAGTCCCTGCTTCCCTCTTAACGTAACTCTGCTGTCTCCAGCTAAATATAATACTTATGCAAGAAATTACTGTCCTGCTATCTGAAGTCCCTATGCAACAAGTTCAGTATAAATATTTCTCTTGCTGTGCTTTAAGAGCTGTAAAACCTGGCTGATGAGGCCATAAGCCAATCTTTAACGAGAATACATTTTCCCTTTGGGCATACTTGCTTACTGGTAGCTGCTAACAAATGACCAAAAAGATACATGCAGCTGAGTTTAAGTGAATCTGAAATAGAAAACATCCTAAAATTTTAATGGTTCTTTCCCTCTTCTTTCTATTCTCAGACTTCAAGATGAGCAGTATGTGTCCATTATAATGGGCTTGGGCATTGGTACCACTCCACCCCATGTACTGTTCATGCTGTCTTAAGCAAACAGGCAAAGGAAAACACAAACCACCGTGTGCTGGTTGTTGTAACCAGTGAGGTTTTGAATGGAGCTTTGCACATGGTGGAGGAGTTACTTGTGTTAAAATCTGCTCGATAGTTTTGGCAGTATTGTAGGCATTGCCTTAAGTGAGACTGCTCCTATGCTTAAGGAAAGCCTGTGTTTGTGACTCCTCTTAGGAATCACATGGAAATTTTTAGGTATGGGTGTTGAATACGGATTCCATGCCTGTTCTTATGATGATGAAGTCAACAGCACGATTATCTACGAGAATAGAGGTGGAACATTTTATAGTAATAGCTCAGTAACATAGAGCAAGACTAACACTGGAAAGGATCCATCCTCTGTGACCCCTTAAAAATCTTAAACAGTATCTGTGATAGGTGCTGTAGCTGTTTAAGTGGTACCTATAGTTGAGATAAGTTGATGAACTGATACAGTCTGTTAAATATCAGTGACATGTAACAAAGTAAATAAAGTTTTGCACTATCTGGAGTATTAAATATAGGGTTCTTCATCACTAAGATAAAATGTATCTATTGGAAAAAGTCTTCAGATGAGTATTTTAAGAGAAAAATAAAATTGGAAGGCAATGGAAACAAAACTGTTTTACACATGAGCTGGATTATGCAGTGGAAAACTGCATAAAAATGGGGTCTTATTGCTGTGTATCATTCCAAACATATGCTTTTTCCATTTCTGAGATTCGTGTAATAAAATATTAATGGGGGAATTAAGTGATTCCTTGAGGAAAGGGAGGACATCATATATGAGAACTGACTTTACAATGCCGTGGGACCTTGGGCGCAGTTTTGCCCTTGACTTCACATGAGTAGGTCATGGACAAAGCTTCTCTGAGGGCTGCCGAGTTCAGTAATCTGTTTCACATGAAGTAAACTGCAAGGTCATGAACCTCCACTAGAGAAATGGGGAACAAAGTCTGCTGATGTTTATAGTGTCAAGAGAGGCATAGTTTCTTTTGCTTCTAGATCCTATAACAACATAATTTGTATCTTATTTCTATAACCCCTTGATCCTTTATCTGTGTTGTTCTAGACACGGAGCTGGAAGCAGCTTCTGCTGTCAGTGTTCTTCATGCAATTGCTGGTGTTTAATGAAGGTACTCACTGCAGAATACCAGCAAGCTTTGAGCTGTGTCAGCACCCTCTGACAGAAGGCTGAAGCTCCACAGTGAGGTAGCTGGCCATGATCACTTACATCCTGGACCATTCTGAAAGAGAAAAAATTCCCTGCTCTTCTGGAATGCCATATTTTTACCCAGGGATGAAAGATATCTCTCTTTATTTTAGAGTCTTGTAAATATATTTATTGAGATCTCTTTTATCTGGAGACACTTTCATATTTTACTGACTTCATGTTGCTCCAGCTTCTCTCTGCTGGGGAAGAAAAAGAATCAAGGCAGCTCCCATGGGAAGTAAGATGTAAATTAGCAAAAGTGAACCACTGGACCAAATTACACGAATTTACCATCTTTTGGAATTCCTAATATGTTCCTAAAAGATAAAAAGTCTAGGGAGATAACTCTAGTTCTAGTCAGTTAATCATAATTGTCTCATTATCATAATACTCCCAATAGGGCCCTACAGAAGTCACAACCTGCGCTTTCAGTAATACAAAACTTGCATCCCTCAATGGCTCTCTTCAGTGAGAGGGTAGCACTGTATCTAATCCTTCACTGCAGTGCATTACAGCATTGGAGGATGCTCCCAGACCTGCAGTATGATGTGAAAAACTTTGAGGAAATGCTATTATCAAACTTTTAAATAGGAAAAGACATTCGGTATTCTTAAATACTTGAATTATGCATTCTCATTATAGAGTGTAGGAATATGAATTGTACTTAACTCAGTGATTATTGTTTTAAAGAGATTATTTCTTCAGTAATGGTGCTCTAGAAGTAATTTCTTAGGCTGGTTTTAACAACAGTAGGTATAAATAGTAATCTAATTATACTTAGGAGAGATTTATAGCTCTGATTACTATCGCTTTAAAATTTCAAAGGGACTGACGTGAGCAATCAACACATCCCATACTGTGAATTCATCTTGCTATTGTAAAAACTACCTGCCAAGTGCTTGCCTGCAGAATGATATGCCATAGCACACATATTATTTCAGGAGTTAGTGATATGTGTGCATAATGTATGTTTCCTGTTCAATGCTAAGGCATAAAACCTGAATGCTATCTAATAGGAGAGCTTAGTTTTTCAGTCCTATGCTGCTTAAATTTCTTCAGAATTTGTTTTTTTTGGTCTCTTTCTGGATTTGCCAACCAAATTATTAGTCAGGACTTGGTGTCCCTATATGAATTAGACAACAGATAGACAAATGATACTAAAAGCACAAATGAAGTTTCAGATACAAGTATATTCATTGGAAAACACCGGATCTGAAGATGCTGCCCTATGTATACACAATGATGCTTTACATAACACTAACTTCTCCATTCTAAGTCTTATTTCCTACACTTATTCTACTAAATGGAATAGGGAAAGTATATGATATTGGACTAGAGTTCTCCATACTGAGTTATTTTCAGCATGACCCTCTCAGTATGGTTTTTTATTCAAGTCGAAGAACGTCTGTACAATCAGTGCCTGAACACAAGCTGGGGATCCAGGTAACTTCCTAAGAGTTTTGATGCAACCAGTCAGTTTGGGGGTGAAGAGAAAAGCTTAGCCATGTAGATCTGGACTGTGCTGCCACTAGCTCTCAGCCAAAGAACAGTGCCTTGCTTAATTTTTCCAGAAGCATAGACACCGTTGCACAAATTATTTGGGGGAATTAATGAGAAGTGTTACAGGAAAAGGAATTTGTTAATTCTACCCTATCTCCTCTGCACTTTCTGAAAGAGTGTAGAATGAACAGGGTAAAAAAAAAAAGACAGAAGAGTCAACATCAGGCAACAAGAAATCCAAGAAAAGAAACAAAGCATTGGAGAGTGTTAGTTCAGGTCCGATTCTTCACTAAGGCAAAGGCAATAAGCAAACATTTATATAAGTTTGTCTTAATATATCTCTATGAGAGGATTATACAAGATAGATACAGCCTCAATTCTAGAATTTTCTTTTTCATAATCTTTATCTAAATTTTTTAAAATTAGCAATACTCATTGAGTATTCTTTGTGTACATGTGTGATTTCTCCTTGTTCTGAAAATGAGACCAGTAGCCTACTAGAGGGGTTAATCATAATGTTTAAGTGAACTACTAAGAGTTCGGCTGCTTGAGTTAAGGAGCAATTGATTTTAAGCTGTCCTGTGTGAATGATCAATCCTAGATGAGCATAAGATATTTTGATAATATCATTTGTTAAGGTCAAACAAAGTGGGATGCTGTGCTTGATTTCAGGCTCTGCAAGAGCGCATTCTCTGCTGGGCACAAAATTTTCTACTCATTCCCTCTCCAGCTTGATGCCTTTTTCTTTTTCTCCTATAAACTGTCTCTGTCATGTCTCCATTTCCTTGCCAGGCACCTTCTCCAACCTCAAGCTCTCTTAGCTCATGATAGTAATTTTCTCCATTTTCTGCTTCTCCACACTCTTCCAGTTTGTAATATATTCGCTTAGACATATCTTTATGCCTGTTTTTCTTGTGTCCCACTCCCCTGGTTTTACTATTCAGTTTTTCCTCTTATCCTTCCTGCATTAGAAATGTGATGGTTTCCTGCCATAAACTGTTAGCAGGGGGATTACTGGGAGGGGTGGAGAGACAGGTTCTTGGTCATGGTTCCAGCCATTACAGCGTAAGTCTGGCTCTGCCAGCCCCAGCAGCCTTGGGCTGGAGCACATCCATGGGGGTTGCACATGTGCAGCCCAGTGAGCCTGGGGACCTCTGAGGGAATGGAACATACTCACTCA
>VXBZ01012848.1:195159-205194 GCA_013399135.1 Heliornis fulica | reverse complement strand
GGTGGGGATGGGGGACGGGGACAGGACAGGACTAGGGAAGGGGTCTGTGTGTGGGGTGTTGGGGCATCAGGTCATGTGTGTGTGTGTGTGTGTGTCAAGGGGGATGTGTGCAGCCTAGGAAGTGGTAGCTACTGAGAACAGTGAGAGCCTTGAGTACATTTAATGCAGAGAAAATCTTCAGGGAGTTTCAGCTCAGCAAATCTAAACTTTTTAATGACCCTGTTTAAACTGGGGCTTTTCTTCTTTCTCTTTCCCTGGCCTTGTATCTTTGTTGAAGCAACAATAGAAGGCAGATGGCTGTTCCACTGAATAGGGCCCTTTAAAGAAAAAAAAAAAAAAGAATTAAAAAAAAGAAATCCCCAGGATTTTTTAAAAATCACAAATAATTTTCTTAATTGCTGTAAGCCACTAAATATTTTTAGGGTAAATTTCCATTCTCTCCTTCCTGCAAGTAATACGTCTGGCCTTTGCTGCATTCCATTTGGGGAAAACTTTATTTCCTGGCCTTGTCAGACCATCTCATAAACTTTTAAAGGGATTTAATTAAGTAACTTGTTCTCATAATAAAATTACCTAACTTCCTTCATGTCCTCTCATCTAACTTTCGTGTGCTCTCAGATTTCTTGTGTGCTGCTGCTCTTTGGGCTGTGTGGTCATGAGTAGAGGTGATGTATTGGTATGATTAAGTGAAATGCACATAGTTGATTAGCTTTTCGTTGGGCAGCCACCCAGAGCACTGAAACTATGGAGTGGAAATGCAATACTGAGGAAAACTTTGCCTAGATATTCCAAAATGGAGAAAAAGAGCTGCCAAGGGTAAATTAAAACCATTTGGTCTGGATACTGGGGATAATTGTCTCCTTCATTCACCAGGTTTAGATACAGTCTGCATTGCTTGGATGTTTATTTTGTATCATATTCTGGTTCTACTATTAGGCTATTATATGCAAGTGTCATTGAGCAGACTTGTTGAACAGCCTTACTCACCCCTGAGGAATAAATCTTCAGATCAATAGCTCTTCGTATATTGCTAGGATCCTACAAAGATCTGTTTCTCTCTTCAAGCCACTTTTTTACTGCTGTCATTGCATTCAGAGCTACATGTAGATGCAAATGAGACAGGAACTATGCCAAGTTTCTTCACATTTTTTCATAACTCTGTAAAGCTGTTACATTTTGGGAGAAAAAGGTGGGCAAGAATATCAGCATTAAAGCATCCCTGAGCACTAACTACATGCTCCACCCCTTTACGCTGTTGAGATTCAGTGGAGGGAAATCTTCCAGGTAGTTAAGGACACCACCTTCACACGAGGAATTCTGTCAGCACAGGCCTGTACATGTACCCACACACGTGTATGAAGGGACATACATGCTCACACAGATACTTATGTGAGTAACTGTGCATGCACATACACACACACACACTCAGTCCAAGACTCAGAGAAGCCACCCGCCTGCCTGTTTTTACCTCATCTTCTGCTTAGATTAGCAGAGGAATCCTTCTACAGCTCTGCTGACAAAAGAAGAAACTGTAAGATCTTTCTTGTTTATCCCAAATCCTAAGGAAGGTTTTTACAGGGTTCTCACCCCTATTTCTCTAAACCTTTTTTTTTTAAACACCTTATTATTAGAAACATTTTCATAATGTTTATTCTGCAGTTTCACAACTGGAATTTGAACATCTTGTTTTTGTCTTAGCTCTGATGGGCCAAGAGAAAAACTGGTTCTTTTGTGGCAGTCATTAATGTATTTTAAGACAGTGATGCTTCTTCACAGGGCCCTCTTCTCTAAACTAAAGAATCCCATTCTTTCCTGCAGTGCATGCTGCTGTCCTGCTAGAAGAGCACTCCTACAGCTGACAATATCTGTGTCACCCCATCTGTGGGGCAAGGAAAAGTGAGAAGATTCCTTAGTTTGCTTCCCTTGCAATACTCCTATTTTTACGTCTTTAACTACTGTATGGCGTATTTTTGAAACAGCATGACTTAGCTGACTCATATACAGTCTGGAATCCCCCAGATACTTTGCTGCAAAGCTTCTGACCTGCTGGATTTTCCCTCTATTATATTTATAGAGTTGTTAATTCTGATTTAAGTGCAGGAGTTTGCATTACTCCTTTCTGTCCTCGTCTGTATTTCAGAATATTGCTCCAGTAGACAAAGCCCTTTTCCATTCTGGTCCCATTCTCAGCTGTGCCTGCTACCCACCCTGTTTGATGACGTTTTCAAAGGTTACAAAAGTTTTCTTTACACCACTTTTTAATGAAACTATATAATATCATGGACTTCAGGAGGTCATATTCACTAAATGTGTCCTGTTTGAGTGTAAGTGCTGATAACCACATTTAAAATACATCTTTCAGCCAATGGTGCACCTGTCTCAGACTAATTTCATCTAGGCTGCATTCCCCAGTGCACTTAAAGGAGTTTGGGAAGAGATTGACAAAGGTCTTACCAAAGGCAAGGCCTGTGGCTTTCCAGAGGCATTTGTGGATCATGGCTGTTGCCTGTTACAGTCCATCAGACCCCACTGATCTGTTTGTCACTGAGGGGTGTGGGCATTACAGAAGACTGGTTATTTTTATGAATGCTTCAGTAGCCTCATTGCCAAAACTGGAAAGACAGTCACTGTGACTGTGTGATATCTGTGACTGTTAATAGAACCAACTTGGAGACCTCAGCCAATAAATGAACGTGTTATTTCACGGTGGGAATGCTGCTGGGCATTAAGAATACTTTTGTTGGCATTCTTTCAGCAACACTAAATTGACAAAAGCCAGTCATTTTGAAATCATTGCTGGATTTGATCCAGTCACTCACAGACCATCTGAATTGTCTAATTCTTGCTGTCTCTTCAGAAATTCTCGGTAGGGTTGGAGATGTAGGTGTGTTAGTGTCACACAGAGAACTCCTGCTGGCTGTCCTGTCTACGGAGAACTCTCAGGCAAAGGCCTTTGTAGGTCAGTTAAGAAGACTTCAGTTAGTGTGTGCTAAAAATAGTCCAAAATTCATGTTACTAGAGGGTGAGAAAGTGTATTCTACCCATGCTTAATGTTGCCATTATTTTCTCTTTGAATTAACAATTGAAAAACTTCTGATACTTAGAGGGACCTGAGAAACTATGAAATCTAAGCATTAGATATTGCAGAAGTCTGTTTGGGGTTTATTGTTTGGGGTTTTTTTTATATATATAACAGGGCTTGGGGTAGTCTTGTTCACATTGAAATTAATTGCTAATTTATGTTCTTATAATAAACATTTTTCTACTGTGATATTAATGATTGCAGGTGGAGGTGAAACTCCTTTGACTTCAATTACTTGTGCAGATATAAATGAGAAAAGCACAAGACTGCTTTTCTTCTGGGTTTTCTTTGTGTTTGTTTTTTTCCCCTTTCTATTTAAAAAAACCCAAAACACTCAGTTTTGCTGCTTGGACCTGTGAAATCCAGATTTTGTACTTAAATATGCAAGTAATGTCTGACACTTCATGCTACAGATAACAGAAACATTTTGTTTGTTCTTCAAACTCATTTACTGCCAATTGGGAAGTCAGGTTCAGCAAATTGAGACCTTGGTTTGGTGAATTGTTTTAATTTGTGCAACATTTAAGGTCTGTGAATAGGCCAACTTTCCCTAGTGGGGTTATTTATATTTTTAAAGGATAAGTGTGTTCCTTCATGAGCTTTGCTGGGGTGGACTATCTTTCTTCTCAGTTGAGGAAAGATACTATTTAAATTTTCCATTTTGTTTATAAAGCAGACATTGGATTGTGAAAGTATTCTCATATATCAGGATACTGGTGGATGAGAGACTCAACATGGCCGACAATGTGCTCTTGCGGCCCAGCAGCCAACCGCACCCTGGGCTGCATCCAGAGGAGCGTGGCCAGCAGGGCAAGGGAGGGGATTCTCCCCCTCTACTCTGCCCTTGGGAGACCTCACCTGGAGTACTGTGTCCAGTGCTGGAACCCCCAACATAAGAAGGACATGGACCAGTTGGAGAGGGTCCAGAGGAGGCCACAAAGATGATAAAGGGGCTGGAGCACCTTTCCTACGAGGACAGGCTGAGAGAGTTGGGGCTGTTCAGCCTGGAGAAGAGGAGGCTCCGGGGAGACCTTCTAGCAGTCTGTCAGTACCTCAAGGGGGCCTACTGGAAGCCTCTCCCTATGGGGAGAAGCTGTTCAGTAGGGCCTGTTGTGACAGGACAAGGGGTGATGGTTTTAAAATAGAGGGAGGTAGATTTAGATTGGATATTAGAAAAAAGTTCTTTACTGTGAGAGTGGTGGAGCACTGGAACAGGTTGCCCAGGGAGGTGGTGGATGCCCCATCCCTGGAGACGTTCAAGGCCAGGTTGGATGAGGCTCTGAGCAACCTGATCTTGTTGGGGATGTCCCTGCTTCTTGCAGGGGGGTTGGACTAGATGACCTCTGGGAGTCCCTTCCAACTCTAGCCATTCTATGATTCTATGATTCTATTCTGGATCACTTTGAAATTTATTTGTGTCTCCCCTGTCAGAAAGCCAGTTCTTTTTGATGAATTTGCTCTGGAAGGGTAACAATGGGATAATTTTAGGTCCTTTGTTTTCTGATACTCAAATTCTTTGAGTTTGTGCACAGCCCTTTTTTGGTGAGTGCTGTGAAGACATAATCTCCTGTGGGAAGGCTTAGTTTTCACATGCCTTACTGTATGTCCTCACTTTGAAGCTTACTGTATTCTAAGCCCATCACTTGGCTGGTGGAGCAGTTTCTTTACATTTGTTGGTTCCTGGGACTGAATTTCAGCGTGACTCAAACATGCTTTGTCTGGGGACTTTGAGTCATGGATACTTTATCTCTGGCGCAATGTTAAATTCCATTCTTGACTGTTGGCTCAGGATTTTTGGTTAGCTAGAGATCAAGCACTAGAAACAAGTTTTAAAGGAGCTAGAGATTTGGGATGGAAGGCCTAGTAGTATACTTCCTGCTGTTCATAAGAAGATTAATGTGTGTATATGGATGATGTCATTATTTTAAATCTCCTTGACTGTATTCCCTCATTCCATAAGAGCACTACTAAACTGGCGGGATTTTCAGATGCTGAGTGTCCCTGCTTCCTCAGAGTGCTGGAGTATTCCATTACTGCTTATCACTGAGATAAATTACCTCAGAAAAAAATTATATATTTTTAGGAACAAACCATTTTTCTATTATAAAGAGTGATGACTGGAGGTTTCCTATTGGTAGCTGAAGACTATTCATATTGCTGGAAGCTCTGGCTACAGCAAATAGCTGGGACTTCTAGAAAATTCAGTGGCAGCCTTAGTCAGGTTTTCTTATAAACTTCAGTCATTAAAGATTCCTATGTATTCTTGCTCAATCTATTTCTAACTAGAAATTCTTGACTTGTTGGAGCATTTCACCTTCTACTGTGAAATTGCTTTGAAGATGAAAGTGTCACCACTCCTGATGGTGCAACATTGTCTTTTACATGGCTATTCTGTTTTCCTTAGAACCCCAAACAAACTACTAGCACATCAAAATGGCCCAAACTGTAGCTGTGAGTGATCAAATTTCTGTTTTCTTCTTGTTTGCACCTGAAAAAAAAAATATGAAAGAGTTGTCCTTGTTTAGCTTTCTTTTTATTTTAAGTTTGGACCTGAGATTATTAAGATAAACTGAAAGGTCTGCTCCAAATGCATATCAGATGAACCACAACCCAAAAAGAGTTTTTGAGAATACTTATATGCAGCTGGTGGCCAGTTACAAGTAGTGTTCCCCAGGGCTCAATACTCATCAATAATCTGGACAAAGGGATCAAGTGCACCCTCAGTAACTTTGCAGATGACACCAAGTTGTGTGGGAGTATTGATCTGCTTGATGGTAGGAAAGCTCTGCAGAGAGATCTGGACAGGCTGAATCAGTGGGCTGAGACCAGCTGTATGTGGTTCAACAAGGTTCAGTGTTAGGTCCTGCATTTGTGTCACAACCATGCCATGTGCTTTGGGCTTTAAGAAGAGTGACTGGAAAGCTGCCTGGCAGAAAAGGACCTGGGGGTGTTGGTTGAAAACTGGCTCAGTGTGAACCAGCTGTGTGCCCAGGTACCCAAGAGGGCCAACAGCATCTTGACTTGTATCAGAAATAATGTGGCAAGCAGGACAAGTGAAGTGATTGTCACTTTGTGCTTTCCATTGGTGGGACCACAACCCAAATACTGCATTGAGTTTGGGTCCCTCACTAAATAAAAAAAAAAACATTGTGGTTCTGAAGTGTGTCCAAAGATGGACAGCGAAGCTGGAGAAGAGAGAACAAATCTAGAGGAGTGACTGAGGAAACCAGGATTGTTTAGCCTGGGGAAGACTGATGGGAGACTGTATCACTCCACAACCACATGAAAGGAGGTTGTACTGAGGTGGGTGTTGGTCTCCTCTCTCAAGTAACAAGTGATAGGACAAGAGGAAATGGCTGGAAGTTGTGCCAGGGGAGGTTTAGATAGAATATTAGGGGGAAAAAAATCTTCATTGAAAGGGTTGCTAAGCTTTGGAACCCAGGTAAGTAGTTGGGTCACTATCCCTGGTGGCATTTAAAATACTCTTAGAGACATGGTTTGTGGATTTTTGGTGTTAGATTTACAGTAAAACTTGATCTTAAAGGTCTTTTCAAACCTAAACAATTCTATAATTCTAAGTGATATTAAAGGGCTGATCCTTTTGGCAGAGTTGAACCATGTATATGGAAGAGTCATTTGGTTTGTGAGATTAGATAAAGTCTGAAGTAAAACCTGTGGACTGCATATAGGGTAGAGGTGTCAGCAGTGACTGCTTCAATTGATTATCATCGACTCTGTCAAATCACTTGCTAAACATTGGTATAAACATCAGCTGATGACTGATGCTCTCCTGTTCTTAGAAGCTCTTCTTTTGTTGTTTAAATAATATTACCCTGAGACCTTTGGTAACCAATAAGGTTCTAATAGCCACTGTGGTCTCCTAGCTAATAACCAGTTAACTAACATACTTTAGAAAGTCCAAATTATTTGAGATGGCTCACATGTATCTAAAATGTTTCCAACAAGGATCATGTAGGCCATAAAGTGTGAGTTAGCGTTAGCCACTGTCAGTTAAATCTATTAAACTTTCAGGTGCTCAAATCAACTTTGTCAAGCCTACAGCAGAGATTCTTCTTTAATCTTGTATTCTTGTCATTCCCTTTGGTCTTACCTGATTGATCTCTTCAGTGATTCTTCTTGAAGTTCTTAAAGAGTTCATTATTCATGGAGGTCAGACAGGCTTCTTGGAACCTGAGAGATCTTATTTCCAGAACAGACAACACGTACAAGCATTTTTAAGTGCTGCAGTAGCAGCCTTTTGTGTGCTGGAAATTAACCACCATTTTATAAGACACTGCTCTAGATGCTTTACCCTGTTTTAGTCATCAAAGCTGATGATGGCATGCTTTCTGCATCTGAGTTATAATTAAGATGACTGTTACATGTCTGGACTAGGTAGTATACAGGACAGAACTGGAGCTTATAAATTTGTGATAGGGCTCACACTGTGCTGGGGCTTAGGCAGGAGGATGTGTATCTAAAGTAGAGCAGTCATACCGCTTTCAAAGAAGAGGGAACTGGCTGCCCTACTTATGACCCTTCCCTGTTGGCTGGGTGAGAAGGAAAAGTAACTTATAAAGCCTACCTTCCTAACTTCAAAGTAGAAAAGAACTGGGAAAAGGACAGAAGAAGGAAAAAGAAACACAGGAATTAAAAGGAGAGCCCAAATATATTCAAAGTGCTGATCCCTGCCTTTGGGAACTTGTTTTACTGCTCTGGTTAGCTGAATCATGAGGTTGTTTTTATATACTCCCCCAAGACATTCAAGCTCTTAAAAATTCTTGGCAGAATTCCAGTTATTCTCCAGAAATCTTTTCCACTCTGCCTCTAGGATTTCACCATGGGATTTGCTGTCAGATTTTTAGGGTCTGATTTATAGCAAAATTTCACATCCCTTACGTAGGAAAATTTAAGAATTTACCCAAAGAGAAGAGTGGATATGTGCAGGGTAGCAGCAGGAGACAGACATTTCTCAACTTTCTTTAGAGAAGAGAGGGGAATTTTCATAAGAAATAATTTCACTAATGACTTCATGTCTTCTGTACTGCTCAATACCTGTCCTCAGTGTATCATGAGTGTGCAGTGCCTTAACTGCCCTGTTAAAGAAGAGTGGAACCTCTCCACAGCTGAAAACATGAAGTCTTGCAGGCATCTCATACTGCATTAAAAGTATTGGATGCCTTAGAACTGTAATTATTTGCCTTTCCTGCTTGAAGGCTCACTAATAGCTGTTTCTTAGATAACTCAATCATTCTGTACTTTAAAGCTCCTATCAAGTTCTGACATGGTTGGTCTGAGCTTGCAGCCAAACATCTGCCCTGTAAAGCCATCAGTCTCACTCTCAAGTATCTTAGCTGCAGGTTCATCTGTCCTGTCAGAGTTCAAAGGAGCACCACGTTGGCTTTTCCCCCTCCTGCTTTTGCCTCATTTAAAACCCAGTCCTTTTAATTCTACTTGAATTCTTGACTCTCTGACAGAGGATCCTGATATCGTCAGCAGAGTTTTCCTCTCTACGGTATTTCCCAAAATAGAAGAGGAAAAGAAACCTGGAGGTATTAATTAAAAAAAAAAAATAAAATATCCAAACTAGGTGTCTCTGTGACTCCAGACTGCTGAATTTCATAGATGTTAACAGAAATATATAACAAAGCATACTGAGTATTTCCACCTGCAATTCTAGAATGAATGCTTTGGGTTTTCTTGGAGGGGGGGAATTTTTTGGTTCTGTGTAACTTTTTTTTTTCTCAGTGACTGTTTGGTGGTTTTTTTTTTGAGGAACAGTATCCTATACAAAGCACACAGACAGACACAGTGAACTGGAATTAAAAGGGATGTGATAGCTGTTGGAATCCATCTGCCCAAACGAAATCTTTATTCTTTTGTACGTGAAAATATGTCTCTGCATGTAAACCCCAAGCAAGAATGAAACAGTGAACAAGTGGTGTCTAGGGTTTCATATTCTGGTGTAAGCTCATTCTCTGAGGGTACAGAACATTGCATCATCTTTGGGGAAAACATTCTTATGACTTAATTTCTCTGCACTTTTAGGATCTTTTATAACAACCTAATGAAGCATGTCTAGAGTTTTCTTTGTAGGGCATATTAAAAATTCCAACATAGGGTAAGAAGGTAGGTCACACATTTCATCATTGCTGTCCTTAATAGACAGTGGTGGTGTGTTGTTTGTTTTATAAGTTACACAGATCTCTCTCCACACACTGTTCCCATGTCCACACCTACACAAAATCTGCTGTATTGTTTTGACCAGGAAATGTCAATTATCCACTGGTTTGGGGCTGGCAGTTCATTGGAGTTGTCAGTAAATTACAGACCACTAGTGTACTACCAGCATAGATCCTTGCCAATCCCCATCAGAAACCACACACCCCATCACAACAGGCATGTAGAAATAAGGGGATAGGTGAGGAGTCATGGTTAATCTGAAATTTGACCAATAAGTGTTTGGTTTTAAAAAAAACCAAACTGAACAGTCAATTTCTCATTCAGAGGTATTTACTATGGTTTGAGTTACCCTCAAGTTTTTTACCTGGATCATAGTCAGGTTGTAGATTTCTTTCAGCTCCTGTGTAATAGCTGCTATTCCTATCAGATTTCTTAGACATACTACCTCTTAAATATCCTAGGCACTGTATGTGTTGACAGCTGAAGTGGGTCTTCAGTGTTCAGATTTCTGAAAATATGAGAAATAATGTATTTAATGCATTAGAGGCTTTATATTCTATATTAGTATTTAAGATATATTTCTAATAGGCTTGTGGGTTGATGCAAACCTCATGAAGTTCAACAAGGCCAAGTGCAATGTCTTGCACATGGGTTAGCAGAATCATAAGCACAAATAAAGGCTGGACAGAGAATGGATTGAGAGCAGACCTGAGGAGAAGGACTCGGTGGACAAGAAGCTCAAGATGTTCTGGTAATGTGTTCTTGCAGCC
>VXBZ01012848.1:144943-194797 GCA_013399135.1 Heliornis fulica | reverse complement strand
TCCACTCTGGTATACTGCATTCAGCTCTGGGGATCCCAACATAATAAGAACATGGAGCTGTTGGAATGAGTCCAGAGGAGGGCCATGAAGATGAGGGCCGGAGCACCTCTCCTGTGAAGACAGGCTGAGAGTGTTGTCCTTGTACAGTCTGTAGAAGAGAAGGCTCCAGGGAGACCTCAAAGCAGCCTTCCAGTACCTAAAGGAGGCCTACAGGAAAGCTGGTGAGGGACTGTTTGTAAAGGCATGTACTGATAGGACAAGGGGTAATGGCCTTATATCTGAAGGTAGGAAGATTTATATTAAATATTAGGAAGAAATTCTTCCCTGTGAGGGTGGTGAGGCCCTGGCACAGGCTGCCCAGAGAAGCTGTGGCTGCCCCCTCCCTGGCAGTGTCCAAGGCCAGGTTGGATGGGGCTTTGGGCAAACTGGTGAAATGGAGGGTGTCCCCTCCCATGGCAGGGTGGGTTGGAACTAGATATTTATGTTCCCTTACATCCAAAACAGTTGTGTCATTCTATGATATACCAGTCTATAGGCTTTCAAAGCCTTCTGGGAGTCAGTATGCTTTGTAGCCATCTCCAGATTGAAACATGTAAAGGTGTCAGATGCCCTCTGAGGCATGCTAGCATCTGATACTTTGCCATGGGGCTGATCTAAAAGAGACCCTTCCCCACCCAAAACACACATTTTCTGGACTTGCAGTGGGATGCCCTTGGGCATTTAAAATGTCACAGTATTTAGGCACCTGGGTCTCACTGCACAGCCTAACTTCAGGACAATTCAGGCTCCTGAATTGGGAATCATGCAGAGAATCCTGGCTGTGGCTGCCTACTTCAAAGGATGCTATAGTGTAAGTATTACCTCATGTCCCCAGAATGCCTTCCATCTTTGCATCTTCAAGGAAAAGCTCATCTTCCTGAATTTCTAAGGAACTGTCCTGCTAAAGGGTTCAGGAAGCAACTTCTGGTCCCTTGCTCACCTCAAAGCAGTGTCATGTGATCCTTTTCCAAAGCTGTGCATCCTCATCATGGACCAGAGGAAGCATTCCCCATCCCTCTTCTGACTACTCTGTTCAACTGTGGCCCACTCTGTATCTTCCTACTGCACTCATCTTCCTGGACTCCTGCCCCAAAACACTTCCCCCTGGTCTCTTTAGCAGTTAAAGTTGTTAGAAGGTCTGTTCACAGTGTAAATGTTTACACAATAAACTTTGCTCTTTCTATACTCAAAGATAACTCCATGTTTTTAACCTCTCGGTGAACCTCACAGTAATGTTAAGAAGTCTGTCTACTTGGTGAGGCTTAGGAAAAAGGAGAGGAATATGTAGGTCAGGCTCTTTTAGAGAGCCTGTGAGCTGAGGCAAACAGCTACCTCAGGCATCAGTGTGAGACAGACCATTTTCCAATTCTTCTGCACTAGCAAATCAGATTATTTGCATCATTTTGTGGTGGTTGGTGCCTTTTGCTAAACTTTCCCATCCTGGAGTCCTGTGATGTTGCTTTCCATTGATAAATAAATTAAATTCTTAGCTTTATCATACCATAGGACAACTGGAAGACATGAAACTCAGAGGTGTAAGATTTCAAAAGGGGATAGAGGCTATGGGTGAATTTTGTAAACAGTAGAGATGGAGAAGATTGAGTCAAGATTTTGAAAATCAACATCTCTCTTCCCCATACTCTTCTACTAAGCACAGCCAACCAATGTTTGTAAAAATAGAAACAGCCACTATATATTTTAAATATTTATATGTTCAGCTCGATGGCCTTTTATTTTCCTGTCTCTGAAATTGTCTTGCTTTTGAGTTTTTCTTTTCTTTTGTTTTCTTTTTGCTTTGCACATCATAACAAAAAATATATTCAAGGGGAGATTTGAAAACAGATAATGTGTCAGTGCTGTTGGTGCTGACAGGAAGACTCTTCTGTGTGAAGGGCAGCACAAGATAAAACTGTTCTTTTTTCAATTTTCAAACCATAGTGGCTGGTAGAGGCTGGTATCTCATGCTGACCCCTCCCATAAGTTGACATGATTTAAAAAGAAAGATGGTGGAGGAGATGGGCAAGTTTGGGCTTATAGTTAAAAGGTATGTTTTAAACTCTCTGAGATTCAGTATAGCTATTTATCAACCTGGAGATATCACAGGCAAAGTGCAAAAACACAAGAGAAGATCTAGGTTCTTCCTGGAAGATTGATCTAAGTTCACAGCAATCAAAAATTGCCATCAGAACAGACCAGCCAATTGGCCTGGTTTTGCATCTGGAGGCAGGTTTGGGAACAGCCACTCTCACAATGGACTCTGGGTGGTTGGGAGAGGGCTGGGTGGGGGGCACACCTGTTCCTTCATTGAGCTCATTCTGCAAAGGCATGGTTATGGAAATCTATCTTCTGTTGGGTGTTTAGATAAAATCAGGACTTGTGCTTCAAAGTCCACCCTTCCAGCACTTCCCATGAACAATGTTCTCATGCAGAAACAGGTGAAGAAAGGACAAAGAAGCCTGTGCACGTGTGCATTAGCTTATAGGCAAAGCTATTTTGAGTTAGCTGTTTTTCATGGGATAGCAGGATATCCAGGTTAGTTTTCTGTGATTTATAGTGGGACTTTTATATAAAAAGCCACACTATTTCTGTAAAGTATTGTGCATTTCCTTTGGGGAAGGCTAAATCAGCCATATTAATTCAGTTCGATTCAGGCTTCTGCAATAAATGAAGGAAATATGTTTTAGATAGTCATAGGAAACCTATCCAGCAGCACTGTGATAGTCAAATGGACAAATAAAAAAAAGAATTGGTTGAAGCTGAATAATAGAGAGGCTGTCATAGCAGTATAATGTAGTGGCAAACAAGGAAAACAAATGGGTTTATTTTGAGAAGTTGCTATAAATCACCAGTAGACTTAGAAATATTTTTTTCTGAAGAGAGCACAAAAAGAAGTAAGGTTGCAAAGAACATATGCAGAACAGGTTGAAGTGAATCAAAGGCTTTGAACAAAAAAGGAGGAGCTGTAGCAAAGCCCCAGGGAATTGTTACCCTACTCTGCTCTCAGTGGTTTCTTGGACCATATGTTTTTATACTAAGGCATCACTTCAGTATGTGCTAATGTAAAAACTAAAAGAAAACTTGAAGTTCCTATTTGTGAACCTAACAGCTCAGCAATACAAATATAAAAAGCTCAGGATAGTAAGAAACACCAGTGTAAAAATGCTACAATATACATGTTGTTAACTACTCATGTAACACTCTGTGATTCTATGATTCTGTGTAATTACATACTTTTCAAAAATAAAATTTCCATTTGTTTCATTACATATAAAAAAGTGTAATTGTCAGAAAGTTGATACAATTTATGCACTGACAAGTATGAATTTTTCCTGAAAGTAACCTTCCCTCCCTTTCCCCCACTTTTGTCCAACTAAACCCTCAATAAGATGAAACTGAGGTTTGTCACACGGAGCTTTTGTTGTTTGCACTGATTTCCAAAATACAGTTTTACCACAGGGATTTTTTTTTTTTTAAGCATGTGTTGCAACTGCAGTTAACAAAGATACACTCACATTAGGAATCTACAGTGGTTTGTCATTTCTTCAAGCAGCAGAATTCGGTAAGAAACTATTTGTGGTGTTTACAAGAATTACAACAGCACCGGGAATTTGGACATACAAAGCAGAGGCAGATAGAGTTTCTTAGACCAGCTGGAATTTAATTTCAAATAACAGAAACATTTGGAGTTTTTAATGGTTTGAATTTAGCAGAATGTGTTTTGAAGGAGATTGCATCTTCTTCGAAGTCTTGCTGATGGGTTTTGCTGTGACATATCAACAATCCAGCACATTATACAGAGCTACATATCAAATGTGGAGCTGGAAACCAAGGTCATGACAAAATGCAAGGTCTCAGTGCCAGTGGCAGTGCCCCTGGCAGCACTGCAGCTCCCCAAGCTCCATTCTCATCAGTATTTCCCTTTGCTTGGTGCTGAGTCTTGTGATGGATAAGTTCACAAGTGGAGACACTGAGAGAATATGGCTTTGTAACAGAAAAGGGATGGGTAATAATAATCATGTGCTGCTAAATAACCTTAAAAATTGTTTTATTCTAGTTCTTCACATGTTTTGTAGCTGAAGCTGTGAGGCCTTAATCTGTGAGTGTGCCACAGCCCATCAGAAAAGTGAGCTTGCCTTTCTTTCACCCTCAGACACCAGGTATGTTTCTAGAAGTGCTCTAGAATTAACTGATCTTATTCTACTTCTGTGGAAGCACAAGTTAGATCCACTTCTCTTGTTTCTATACCTTTCTTTTTAGTAATCCCTCTCCAAGGAAAATGCATAAAAATGCATAAAACATTTTTGACTGGTGTCTTGACATCTGGAAGTACTCAGATGCAGTAAATCAGGATTGATAGTGTGACTATACCATTACTGCATACCACTTGACCAGCTGAAGAGTATCTGATTGTATGATGGAAGTGCTCATACAGGTGAAGTTGTTCAGAGTGGTTGTTCAAATGTACAAAATACAGGAGGTGAATGAGATTAATGCTTTTCGTATGATAGGACACACTAATCTATCCCTATAAGTACATCCCCTTTGTGCAAAACAGCAAACTCCTGCCTTTTGGTCCATGTGATGGTAGAGAGGACACAGAGCTCTTGGGAGAGAGAGTGCCAGGCAGTGTGCCAAAGACTAGTTGCATAACTTTGGCACGCAGGATTTGGCCTGTGGGATAGGCACTCCTGTTGTAAAACCTCATGGAGATCTGCAAGATTTAGAAATAGGAGGTTTCTAGGTAATTCCTGAAACTGGAAGTTAAATGCAAAAGAGCAAGTTATAGAACTCAGGAGTTAGAACAGCAAAAGAGGGACAGTTTCTTAATACTGCTTCTGGAAACAGTACTTACTCCAAATTAAATCACAGTCTCTTGGTAGTGAATTTTTGTCAGGCAGGAATGGCTGGTACCTGTATAAATCCTACATTTTAATATATCTTAAATTGGTCATCTGCAAGTTATGAGAGCTGGAAAGGTATATTTATCCTGCAAAGGTTTTCAAACTGCAGATGTTTTCTTGTTCCACTTTAAAATTTTAAATGGTTCTGTAGGTTAGAAAAAAAAAAAAAGCTGTAAGTCTGAATGAAGCAGAGCTAGCATTTTTGATGAGATGCTCCAAGAAACTTCCACAAGCTGTTTGAGAATAGCTGCTCTCATGATGTGAAAAGGTCTCCTTGACTTCAAGAAGACTCTTTTTACATAGCTGAAAAGGTGTGGTCCATTCCCACAGAAACCTTTGGTTCTGATGAATAGATATTACCCCTACAAAAATAATCAGGGTAAAAAGCAGCCTACCAGAAAGTATTTCCTGAGACCTTTCCCAACTGCCTCTGTGGAGTAGTTTTAATTTCAACATCCCCAAAACTATTTTTAATTCATGCCACCCAAGAAGGAACACAGGAGGAAGAAAATAGGAATGGCTCTATGTGATGCATGTTAATAGCTAGAATGTACCAGGCTCAAATGTGGAGCCTGAACAATGTGTGTATGGAATAGCAATATAAAAAGCTGGTTGTTATGTGCTCTGTATTGATGCCATTAAAATTAGAAAAAGAGTTAAGAAAGGTTTATATTTGTTTTATGAAAAGGTGAGAACTTTCCACATAAATTGAACTTAATGCAGTAACATGCAATTTTACATATTTAGTCTTTGTCCTATTTTATTTCTAGGGGTAAAGCTTCTGTTTTCTTTACAAATGCCTAAATATTTTAAGAAGAATGAAGATTAATTGCAGAAAAGGGTTTTTGGAAAAAGACATTGTGGCTGAAATTCCACTCCCTTGGCATTTTGCCACTTCTTTGCCTGGCTAACACTCAAGAGAGTGGGGAGGTGAGATGTCTCATAAGTGTGCCCATCTGTTGGAACCATGATTGTGACTACTTGCTTGGTGGAAGGAAACCCTGGTCATTTGGTTCTCATACAGCCTTTGAGTCCCCAGAGACCTAGTGTCCTTGAGGCTTTTTATAGACCCAGCTTGTGCTGGGACCTTTTCTGTAGCTACATCCCAGCAATCACTGAACTGGCCTTCACCAATGCAGAGGGAGAAGCAGAAGTTCCTCACAAGAAGCATAACTATGTTTGAAAAATGTGTTACCAAGTCTTACAGTTTCTTAGCTCAGATCCACTTGGGAAAGAAAAAAAGTGAGTCTGTAGCCTTGGTGTTTGTGAGGGAGAGCTTCAAAAAACATGACCTGAGCTCACCCTGCATCAAAAGGCAAATAAACCACACAAATGTATTTATTTATTTTTCAGTAACTCGTGTTACAGCTAATCTCATGATGTTTTGTGGCTTGACTCAGTTTTCAAAAGGCTGAGGTTGGCAATAGTGACTAATACTTAGAATGTCACATACAAAGCAAAACTAGCTTGTATTTAACCTTTTTTTTTTTTTTTTAAATTCAAGGTTTACATAATGCCAAAACCAGATTCTTTTCTGGGCTCTAACCTGCTGTAGGAACTGTCTTTGGCAGTCCAGGCCTCTAACTTTGGTAAGAAAAGCTTGAATTTCAACAACTACATCATACCCTTAAGAATAAAAAACCCACAAAACTGTAAACATTTCTGTAAGATGTGAAACTAGTGAGCTCTCTTTCCTTATGGATTTTTGTTCATCATCTTTGAGGACAGAATCTTCAACATCTTTGAGGCTTCTCTTCAGGTCTACCTGAAATTGGCTAATAGTTTGAAAACATTTAGGAGAAATGCTATATGATTGTACTTGGAAATTAGAATAAAAATAAAAGCTTCTTCATAAAACATATATAAAGTTTTCAAAACCAGGGAAAAGATAAACAGTTGAAGCAAGTAATTCATTCTGATGATGGTCTCTTGAGGTATATTTCAACTATAGCTTGAGTCTATTTTCCCTTTTATATTTTCTTCATTTGCACTGGGCTTTTATGTGGGAAAATGGACAGATTAATATATTCTGAAAGGAAATCTGAAGTATTTTAAAATTATTAATTTTCCAGATCACCTATTATGATTTCATTAAATACATAGTTCACATTTTATTGCAGAAAGTAAGGCTTTCAGCATAGAGCAATGATGAAAGATCGACTTAATTGTCTTAGCAGCCATTACAATTCACTTAGTATTACTAATTTTGATTTTCTGTGTAAGAATGTATTAACACTACCTTCCTAGCACTAGGGGAGGATTCTCCATCTGGGCAGAAAGTGGTGTAGAACATTATTGCCAGTGGTTATTGCAGTGCATTGCTGCTGATCATATCCAAATGTTTTCCCCCATGGGAGTGTAGAACCTTTTGTGAATACCCATCTGTGCAGTGGGAGAAGGACTAGTTATCTAGTGCTGCATGCAGTGAACATAATTGTCTTTTGGCCTACTTGCAGGGATTAATCCCCAGCCTGTATCCATAACTGGTGAGATAATTAACTCTTTAATTATTGACTCACATTTTGTGCCATGCACAGATGCAATAATTACCTTCATGTTTTCTTCTGTTCTGTTGTCACATATTGGAGCTTCTTTTAGCTGGCCAGAGTCTTTTCTAACTCTTCAAGAGCATGAACTCTGAATACTGAGATGTCAGTCCCCTCTGAGCCCTGCTGTTGTAAAAATCAGCTTCTCTTCTGCTCCTATCAGTAAACATGGTACATTAGGTTGGTGAAAAAGGCTGATTATGCAAAATTTCATCACAGTGGCAAAAAAAAAAACCAAAAAGTGTGCTGTTAAAATATTTAGAAATTTCTGCATTTTTGATACTAAGAATAAAACTGTGATGAATTTTTTTTGTTTTTAAAAATCTAACTAAGCTCTACTGCAAATTAATGTTATCAGAAGATATAGCATGATCATTCTGGTGTCTTTTTATCTCTGCATGATGAGTACCTTCAAATATCCTCTCTTCTCCCATTAACAGCAGGATGTCATTTGAAAACTGGGTAATAATAGAAACTATTCTCAGCGGAACTGTTGAAGTCTTCTCTCTGGAGGCTGATATACAGTAAAATATGCACTCCACATTTCAACCATAGAGGTATGCATGTCTAGAATTCTTTTTTTCCACAGTAATTGAAAAACTAGGGATTTGGAGGCAAAGATAGCTGCAGGATGTCTGCTCAGGACATGTAGAGGTTGTTCAGAGGTCAAAATCTCATGGACCTTTCCATTCTGATTTCTCAATGTATCAATAAGTGATTTATCTTGTACAATATCTCCTCCTCTAACCCCCCAATCATTAAAGCTTAAATGTCTTGTATTGGTATCTGTGATCATTTTCCTTTTTTTTTATTTTTGTTGTTGTTGTTGTTGTTGTTATAATTTCTTTTTTTTTTTCCTTTTCTGGTAGTGATAGCAACACACTTGGAATATTTCCTTTTTTTTTCAGTTTAAATATAAGGTAAGAAATCTACTTGTATTTGCAACAAGCTGTGTCTGTGCTTTTTATTAGGTGGCTCTTCTATTATTGTTTATATAGTGTACATGTCAGCAGTGGACTGGATTGCAGCTTTTCTCATACTGATATGAGAGGTAATATGCACATCATTATGCATTTAACAATAAGTCTCCATGCTTCCAATGAAGTTAGTACCAATTTCATATATTAGTTTTACTTTTTGAGTATGATTTTAGTGGATAATCAGATGCTACCTGTGGGAATGATGGCTGTGCTCTCCTTTTTGCTATTATTTTTGGATAGAATATATTTTAGAGAGTCCATGCACTGAAGTAATTTTTTTGTAAGCCTCAGCTTGAGATTTCTAATTCACCATCCCTGTGGACACCTTTGTTAAGTAGCTGACTACCCCCACATTGAATTTGCACAAGATCTTCAGTTGATTACAGTGGAAGGAGTTTCAGATCTTTTTAATTTTAGTGCTCAAAGGTCTTTTAATAATCCATCTTGAAAATAACCTTCCCTTATATATCATGGTAGTTTATACAATTAGTGGAAAACCATTTTCAAACAATTGTTTTCCCTGCTGCCTGCTTTGAGGTAAGGTTTTTGTTATTGCTGAAAGCACAGCCCTTGTACTTGTTAGATAATTTACAGTAAACACACGTCCTCGTAATTACATCATCGTAGCTTAAACAGATTTGTAGAGCCATTAAAAAATCAATACTTAGCTTTTAGGTGATGAAATAATTAATGGAGTGTGAATGCTGAAAGTTTGCTTTATCAAGCATACACAGTGACTTTTCATAGTTTCAGCATCAATAGAGGCAAAATTGCATGAAGTTAATAGGTTGAAAATGCTTTATGAAAATGTGTTCCTTTCTGTCTGGCCTAGTAACCATTCCTGTAAACATTTGTGTTAGTCCAGAAAAGTGGTGCAAATTATTTTATGTATAAATATATGAATAGTGCCTACACAAATCTATTGCCCCCCTGCTCTAAAGCCTGTATTTTTCTTTTTCTCTTTGTGCTAAACCCCAGTTGAAGTCAAGGTGAGCTTTAGTTAAGGGTAACTTGATCAGTTTTGCATCAAGAAAATTCAAACTCAAAGCAGACTTAAAAGGTTTATCTTAACTACATTTGAATATATAAGAACACACATGGACAAAATAAATGTTTTCATTCTTTTTTTTTTTATTTCCCCGATCTTTGCTGCATTACAGCTAGATGTAGATGAAGAAAAGCCAAACATTGGGAAGAATAAATATATTAATTATTTTTTCTGGGGTGACTGTGGACTGATTTCAAGCTTTCTAAGGATATTTCAGAGGATCATTTATATGTTTGTAATAAATTCTTGGTTCTAAATTGGGATGAGATAGAAAATGCTGAGACTGGCTATTACCATTGCTTTTGTTTCTTAAAAAAAAAATTCAGGATTGGTTAAAACAAATGGGCTACAAGATTACACTAAATAAAAGCCATTCAGCGAGTGTTGCACTGACAAGCTTGTAATTCTCAGGAGTTTAAGTAAATCTACATATTCAAAGTCCTACATATGTGAGAAGATCATTGCCTATAAAATTGTCTATTCCTGACTTCTGTTACTATCCTTTATTTATGAAATGAAATCCCTCTAGAAATATTTTAATGTAAATGTAACTTCTTTTTTCTGTCCTTGATTTGTAGTAAAACAGGAGAAGCATGATAAATTAGTTTGCTTATTGTAAGTAGTGTTCAGCTGATCAAACTGGTATGTTAAATGGTTGCACAAGGAACATAAATCTGGAACTTCAGAAGCATTCAATATTTCTAAATTATGTCACTGAATTATTTAAAAATGCAGGTTTGCGTCTCTACCAAGAAAATTCCACAGTATCTGAGCACACAGAATTACTGAAGATGGAATAGCAGCTGACAGTTAAAATTACCTACTTAAACAAAATCATAGAATCACAGACTGGTTTGAGTTGGAAGGGGACTTAAAGATCATCTAATTCCAACCCTCTGCCATGGGCAGGGACACCCTCCACTAGCCCAGGTTGCCCAAAGCCCCATCCAGCCTGACCTTGGACACTGCCAGGGAGGGGGCAGCCTCAGCTTCTCTGGGCAGCCTGTGCCAGGGCCTCACCCCCCTCACAGGGAAGGATTTCTTCCCAATATAAATCTACCTGCCTTCAGCTATAAGGCCCTTACCCCTTGTCCTATCAGTTCATGCCCTTATAATCAGTCCCCCTCCAGCTTTCCTGTAGGTCCCCTTTAGGTACTGGAAGGCTGCAATAAGGAGCCTTCTCTTCTCCAGGCTGAACAATCCCAAGTATCTCACCTGTCTTCAACTTTGTGTCCCTCCTCTGGGCTCACTCCAACAGGTCTATGTCTTTCACAAAGTCACTAAGATGCATTAATTGTTTGTTATCTGGGATTTATAAATGGTCTAGTTCCTTAAATGTATGGCTTTGGTGCTTGGAATATCTGTCCTTCGAAACAGTTTAATTTTTTAATTACTAAATGCAGTTTCATTCTGTATATGTGTGTGAGCAGTTAATATAAATGTGGAGTTCATTTAAAGGGTTATTAAAAATAGCATTCTGTTTTACCACTCATTTACATCTTGGTAATATATTTAGCATATTCATACCTGTGTCAGAATTTCAACAAGGAACTTAAAAGAACCCCAGCAGGTGTGTCTTCCATGCTGGGGTTCTTATCACTTAAAGTCCCTTGAGCAAAAGTGGGTCAACTGTGCTGCAGAAGGGGATTTTTCACTCGACTTTCAGGTGTGGGAACAAAACATGCCAGCTTTGAAGTGTTCAGACTTTCATTTGCCTCATCTGGCTGCAATTCGTGCCTCTACTCTATATACAAATAAAACAAAAAATCTGAACTGATTTTTATAATGAGAAATAATGGCAGAACTGGAGATATGACAGAATTATTTGATTTTAAAGCTGTGCTGGCGACTGGCACACTGTATTGCATTTGAAGTCTCTTTGCTGTGCTGCTGACTGTGGTGCATATATGCTTCCGTTATTTTATTCTTAACTTGAGTCTTCTCTTCTATTTCAGAATATTCTTCAGGAGTAGACAAGCCTGCTCAGATAAAATATGAACTACAACAAGCCAAGAATAGCATTTTCTGACATTCCAACTTAGCATTAAATAAATATGTACTTTTTCATATTTGGGATCAAATAGGAAGAGATAGCATGAAGAAAAAAAAGATATTTAGTTATGCATACAAATGAGGAAATCCTTTTATTTGTGTGCAGTTTTAAGCACTCAAAGATTCAGCAAAGATTTTGTTAAAATCTAGGCTTTTGGGAGCTTATGGGAACACACATCTGAACTGAACCATATAAGATAAGTGAACAGTGTTTCATATTCAAAAAGACTGTAGCTTATTTTAGCCCTTCTTGCTTCTCATTGAGCAAAGGCAATGGAATAAATCTCTTACTCCTTTCATCAATTTGTTTTCACTTTGCCTTGTCTTTATACCAGTTTTGATTGTCTTGTGATGCCTACAACTGGGCCATAGCTTTCCTCTCCAGGTTCTTTTTCATGCAAGCATTAGGAAAGAGAATCAAACAGGATCAATGTGTGACTGTAACTCTGGGGCACATGATAGCTCATATTTTGTAAAGAGAAACTTCCCATATTTTTAATTTCCCATGTTTTTCCACATCTATGTGTCAATCTTTTTTTTTTCAGTGCATCAATATTAATCTAGCCTGGTTTTTTCCATTTGCAAATTTGCTTCTTCTTGCTTTCTTTCACACTGTCCTCTCCTTTCAGTGACCCATCATCCCTCCCACAGTACATCTTGACAATAACTTCTCTGCCTTGTTATCCCTGACATAGGTTTAAGTCTTCACAAAACCCTTTTCAATCCCGCTTTCACTCCAGACAATCCCAGTTTCACTCCAGTGTTTTATACAAGGAAGATAAAGATATGTCAGGTATATACCTTCTTAGCTTCTATCACTAATATGTCTGAAAAGATTCCAGTTCATTGTGTCTTTTACATCAAAGTTCAATTGTATAACCCCTTAACAGAAAAGTATTGCTCTCAGCAGAAGTAATAGCAGCAGTGATCTTCCTAACCCACGATTTCGAAGTGTCCTTCCCTATTCTGCAGAGCATTTGTCTATTTAATAATGTAGTAACCTTCTAGGAATATAAAAATCTTACGAACAGTAACTCAAAGCTTAAGCATAATATACCATGTAGCATGTATTTCTTCAGCTCCCATTGATTCTGCTGCAAATGGGGAAATAGTGAGAGGCCAGACATTATGGGGGGAATTCCAGGAACATGAGCCCACACTCTCCAAAGCAGCAAAGGCTGATTGATGCACACACCACCTCATTAAAAGGTAAATTCCTTTAGTTGAGAGTCAGTCACCTTGGACCCACATTTTTCTAAGGCAGGAGTTTTTGATAATTGGTTAGAGAATAGTAATTTCTTAGTGAACTGCAACATACATTTTTCAAATTAACAATAACATTGATTATAATAATAACAATACTTTTTATTTTTGTGGAATAACTGCACTCAGTTAAGTTAAAAATGATAGAGCAGATAATCAATAATACTGTTCTGTCACTACTGTGTTATTGTTAAGGAGTTATTTTGGTTTATTGTTGAAATTTTTGCAAGGCAGCTTTCAAGACGTGTCATCAACATCTAATGAAAAGGCTGGGAGGTGCCCTGACACAGGAGTTCTGTTCTGATGGTACTGAAAGGACAAATTAAAACATGATTCCATTTCAAGCTCTTCAAATAGAGTTTGGAGTTCACTGGTTGACTAGTGAGGTGACTTTTGTCCTGTGTACTTATACATGCTTTCAATATGCAGGAACTATTTCATGCTCAACATATGAGTTAGAGACCTGTTATTGCATATTTCACATACAGGAGGGAGCCTTCAGGTTTTTGTTTGGTTTTCCCATCCTCCCCAAACCTGCCTGGTGTGTAGCCATGATGCAGAGAGAAGAATTGCAGTGTAAATTTATTTTTAAAAGCCTTATCATTTCCATTTTATACATCTTTTTTACTGTAAGCACATGGCTTCCTATTTCTCTTTATACTTACTAGCAAATGTAAGCACTGGCATTTACTTACATTAAGACAATGTAAAACTGGAGTCTTAAAAGAACTGGTGAGGCTGGGATCCCCACTTCTGAGACCAGTGAAGCCAATGTCAACAAATGCCAAGCTCTCAGCAGACTGGCCCTGTGCTTGTTACAAAGGAAGTGTTTTTCCACTGAGTGTCTGGGACTGTGTCTGCTGAAGAGTAGCACATGTCATGATTTAAACTGTAGCCTCACAGCAGGACTTCAGAATTACTTGAGCTGCTGAACACACATTTATTTTTATGCTCTGTGTGATTAAGTTGCTCCTAAATAAAACGCACAACAATTAATCTGACAGAAAGGAAACAATTTACAGTACCTTTTTCTAATAGTTACAAATTTACACAGCTACCCACTGCAAATTGTCCCCTTGGAAGGACAGGTCACAGGGAAGAAGCAGACCTTGACCCTCACATCCTCTGCTTGAACTTTTCCTGACAATCCAGCAGACTTCAGTTGCTGAGCCAGTTGCCATTCATCTTGTTTGCTCTTCAGCTGCCACCTCATTGCTGTTTCAGCTGCAGAGAAGGCAGAGCAGCCACCTGATGATGTTTCTGCCATGTGTTTGGGCAGGTGGGTGACACTCTGTGCCTCTTATGTTGCTGAAGAGTTGCTAGTAGTTTCTCTAAAGCAATAACAAGAAGTGAGGTAAGAGAAAGTGAACTTGTAGCTCGAAGGAAATAAAGTAAGAGAGAGGAGCAGAAGTTGGTACTGCTATTTTTTTTTTCTTTTTCCTCCCCTAACTGATCTAGTAAGGTTTGTATTTTAGTGTCAGGTCTTCTCTTTCTTTGCTGCTTTTTCATTGATATTTGACCATGTGCATTGCTTCCTACACTTCACGTGACTAAACACTTTGGTTTAGAAAATGAAATTGTGATTGCCTTAGCTGGATTAAAGCCTACATTGAAACTAGCTTATTGTTTAGAAAATTGGAGAATCCCTTAAAGATTCCCTGCCAGAGAGCCATAGAAATGGCATATCCATGGTGTTTTGTCCAGGTCTGAGTTTGGTGGTCTGCAGAGAGCCCTTTGACTTGCTTTGACTTTCCTAGTGATGGAGGGATCGATGTTGAGGAGTATCCAAGAGAAGGTTTTTGTGATTACCAGCTCTCTGGGGCTCTCTGTAAGAAAAGCTGGTCTGGCCTGGGGTGAGTATGACTGGCATATAAATAATGAGGCACATCACTCCTTGTATGTGGAGATACTAGGCTGACAGCAGCCTGGAGTGGAACTGGTTAAGGGTGTCTGGTTCAAATTTTTAAGAATCCCTGGATTATAATTCTGTAACCTATGGGAAGGGTACTCCAGCTCTATTTCTGCTCCCCATACATAATGTCAGGGCTGCCTTTTGATTGTGCCAAACCTTGTTTGTTTATACAGAATATTTTTAATATGGGTGTGTCTGATCTCCCCTGTTGGGTGTTTGAAATTTATTCATGCAAGAGGTTCTCAGTGTAGCATCTATACTACAACCCTTTTTTCTCATTATACACCTTAATGTTTCAATTTCTTCATTAGCTTTAAAAATAATACAGTGTTTTTCATACTGCTGGGTGCCAGTGTTTTTCAGCTTTGGTCAATACCAATTTTATGTCCCTGTGGTTAGTTAGCTCTTTTCACATCACCTTTTCCTGCTTTGGTGGCTGCTTCTTTCTGATCCACTCTGTACTCTGCTTTGATCTAAGTTAGTTTCTGTCAGATATGTGTGTATGAGTTTTAAGAACAATGGCGAGCTCAATTTTTCCACTTGCCTTTCATCACAGATGGCCTGTCTGCTGGTCTCTGTGTTTTGATTAAATTCAGGAGAAAAAAAAAAACCCAACCTCATAAAACTATTGAGTATTACTAAACTAGTGGACCTCATTATCTACGTCATACTGCAATCTCTTCAGGACACATAATGTCCTGGTGATTGCATAGCATAATAATCAAATAAAACATATATATTTTTCAGGTGGCCCATAAAGACATGCTTCCTGGCCAAACATTCAGTATTGCTATTTGAAATGGAAATTGAAAACTCCCATTGTTTCTTTGCTGTTATTAAGGGTATTTTTGTTCTTTCCTCTGCATTTTCCCCTCTTATTCCTCCCCCGTTCCTCTATTTTGGATTTATTGTTTCCTTTGCCTGCCACCTGAGCCAGTGGTGGAGCTCCAGCCAATGTTGCAAGACCTGTGTCAGCACACAGACTGGGCAAGTCTGCTTTTGGTTGGTTTCAGTACTGTGTTGAAGTAGAAATAACACCAAAAATATCATTCAGCTCATCCTGCCATCTCACCAGCTCACTGTGGAGTTAGTGCTTTCTTCAGAGGATATATGTAAAGCCACATCTGAGCCGTGTGTCAGCTCACCACCTCCCCCCAGCCCCTCAGGTCTATACCTGCCCATCGAAGTTATTTTTCTGCTTTGAGATTACCTTGTATTTTTAATCAATATTGTGTTCATTCCAGATTAAATGTGGCTGTGATGCTCAGGATAGACAAGCAGGTAAGGGCAGGCTGTCTATGTCTGACCTTTCTTCATGGATTTCATTCTCACAGTCACTTGAAACAAGCATCACTGGATTCTTACCAGAAAAATAACGTTCAGAGAAGAAACATGGAAAGAACTGTGGTCAAAAATGGGTCAGATGGTGAATTAAAAATCCACAGTTGAACCAGGTAACGAATGGAGGTGTCTGTGTTGGGAGGCTGATAAACACAGTTTTCCTTATCAGTTGGTCATTTGTGGAAGGAAACAAAGAGCTAAGTCATACAGTCAGGACCCTCTTTGGTAGCTTTACATTTCTTTATAAATTTCCATTTCTAGCCTTTCTCTAACAATTTATACATGTTGCTTTAGTGACAGACAAATTAATCTCTCATATCTCTTTTAAATTATATCGTTCACAGGCCATGAAACTTGAAAAATTTTCTTTGAAACAAAACTTCATATGTAATCCTAAATTTGCAATGATGTGGGCTGTCATTCCAGCAGCATCTCAAACTCTATTTTAAAGGAAGTTTTACAATGTGTATTTATACAGCCCTTTCTTCTAATTTTGTGACAGTGCTCATTCTTAGAACTCAGAGCCATCTTCACTTCTTTTCACAAGAAAAAAAAAAGGAAAAGTCTGAAATACTTATATTTCTATTCATCTCTTCTGCAGAGCAGCCAGGATCAGATACTGTTGCATTGACTTTAACACATTTGTCTTGTAAAACACTGTTTAGGTGGAGTAATACTTGTGCAGGGTGGGTCATCAGTTCTTCAGTTTGTGTTGTCTGTGATTCTGGTACAAATAAAACTGGTGTTTTTAAGGGTGGTGGCTTTTGTGTATTTTTATGTGCTGGCCCAACAAAACCATAGGGAAGTGGCATAAAATCTCTCTGCTATCTCCTGTGTGAATAGTGGCTTATGTCTTTCTCCCCGCCTTTAGACTGCACCCTGACCTTTTTAGAGATACTGTTGATGAGCTGTCTTTCATCTCTGCTGCACCTTGGAGTTTATATTTAGCATCTCTGCACATAAACATATCCTGTTCCTTGCCATCCTTGAACACCCACCACAAACTTCCTCCGCCTTTGTCACTGTCAAGTTCCTTCAAACAACCGCCTGCTATTTTAGACACTTTTAAAATTTATATTTGCACAACATGACAATGCTCCCACTTGCTCTGTTTCTCATTAAAATGTTCCCAAAGGGTTAGTTTGATTTTTATTTCTTTATATATATATATATTAAAATTCTGATACTTCATGAAGCAAATCCTGCCTGTTCTTTTTGTTCTTCTCCCCCTGCTCCCCTGACACGGTGCACGAGTGTAGTACTGCTTCGTTGGAGGTAGATCTGTCTTCCCAGTTCTCCAGAGGGACACTAGAGTTATGGATATAGGGTAGAATGGCAATGCATGGGAAAAGCTAGGAGATGATCCATGCTACTACAGGTATATGAAAGAATTCAGACATCTGACAGGCAAACACACATCCTTCTCTGCCAAGAGCTGGTGGCTGTGGTATGAGTGTCCTACTTCCCACTAACTAGAGGAAACTCCTTTGGTAAAGCTCAGAAGGCAGAAAACTTGCAATCTTACTCAGTGTTTATTACTTACATTTTCACAAGTTTTCTCTGGGAGTGAGAGTTGGTATAAGACAAGATTATTTTTTGCTTTAATTTTGTGCCTGTTTTTAAAAAATACATTACCTGAAGGAGGTGCCCAGTCTTTTCAGCACTAACATCGCTGAAAGTTATCTCAGTAGTTCACCTTTTTCCTCAGAAGCTATTTCATCTCATCTCATGTTTCACTATTCTCCTGAGTTTCCCAAATGTCATATTATTCAGCTTTTCTCACACCCCTGGCCAACTCAACACAGTCATTATCCAAACTCTTGAGTTGTTCTACTTAACACCTCATTAAAAAAAATATGTTCAGCTCATCTCCTCTCGTTGCTTTTCACTTGTCAACAAATCCCATTTTTCCCCTTCTACATGCAGTCCTTTTGGCACTTAATATTTGTCAGTCATTAGTATTTACCCTCTGGTGCAGTCTTCTCATGCTGGTCTTACTAACCATCTCATCTATATTATATACCATTGTCTTTTTAGTTTACATTATCTATATATGGAAATTTTTGTTCTTGTTTATCCTTTAGCTAGAATTCTAAAGCCAAGGCATAACAGCACATTCAAATATATCCTCTGCCATCGTTGTGGAGGGGTTTGGGGTTTTTTTTAAATGCATAATTATAGAAATACATTGTTATTGCTTTATTGCAGTTGTCAGAAAATTTTTGGTTGAACTTTTCTGTAAAAATGGTTTTCTTATTTGGCTGCATGGTTCACTGTTTCTTTAAACAATCCACAATTATTTCTGAAGGAAATTTGTTAAAAGTAAGCTCACAAATAAAAATACTGGAGGCTGGATGATGATGATTATTATTATTGTTGTTGTTATTATTATTATTATCTTTTACTGTGAAGCAGTTAAAATCAGAAATTTAATAAATAATCTTTCTATTTTTTCCTAGACAGAAAACAATTAGGAATCAGTGATATGGAACATGCCATCCTTACCTACAGGTAAATGCTGACTTTTTAAAGCTGACTATTTAGTGTTTGAGTAGCCAAAAAACCAGCAGTGATGTTTGCAGATCTCATGTGAACATGAGACCAAAAAGATTCTGGTGATGTTCAATTACTTCCCACCCCCAAATATCAGGGATAGTTTTTCTTTCATGATGAATGAAATTCTGTTGGCACACTGCCCACGTGAAGATGACAAGGATAGTGATTACACACATAGCAAATAAAACTGAGCATTGCAGGACTAGGAAACAAAATCAGAAATCCCCCGAAATATTTCAAAGCATTTTCAAAGAGATCCAAGGCTTCAGTCTGCTTAGTATTCTGGTGGCTTCTTTGGTTCCTCCACAACTTTGTGCAGTGAAGTATTTTTATGCAGCAGCTTGCTTTTCAAGAAGATACCTTAAACACTTGTGCATTTAGTGCATTGAAATCTTAAAGCTGTGAGGTTCCAGACCCAGGCCACAGTTCTGGGTCAAAGTGTGGAATTCTTGGGAAAATTTTCTTGCAGAATCAGCTTAGTTGAGGTCAGTTATACCCTCTAGTTAGACTAGAGGGTTTCTTGTTTGATGAGAACCTCAGTTTTTAAGTTCAGGCCTATATTAATACCACTATACTGAGTAAGACATGGCTGCTTTTGAGTATAGATGGGAATCAGAAATGAGGAGGAAGAAGCACTATAGTACACTCTATACTCCTGCTGCAGCCTTTTCCTTTTTTCTTACTGAATTTTGGCTAGAACTGAAAATTTGGTCTTAATTTTGTGGAAAGGACAGCACAGGCAATCTGAGCGCACGGAATATGTTCTTTTATTGTTTTCCATCTCATAGACTGCTACCTGTACAGGCCTGAACAGGAAAACATCTGGGAGAGAAGAAAGTCTCCAAGCAGATGGTGCTTGGAGGCACAAAAAAAATTTTAAAACTTCACCATAGTCAAACCAACATGCTTGGAACCCACTTTGAAACCTCAGTATTGCCTGGAAACAGAATATGTTAATTTGATTATGATAACAGTGTGCCTTTAAATAGTTCCTGGGCAGAGTTAAAAAGTGAAGAATAATGAAAAAGGTGAATGTGAATGACAGTGGACAATATTCTGACTATATCCATCACCTCTTAGCTTTACCTGTCTGTTTATGCATGCCTTCAATGACATTACAGCAACTATCTTCAGAGAAACTGTGCATAATGAATTCTTTAGGTTGACAGTCTATTGAAGGTAACTGGGTTGTGGGGTTTTTTTTTTGTTAAATGCACTTAAAATGGCTGATGACTTGACTGTTACACTTAGGGGACTGTTAGCTGCACCAGCATAAATAGTTCATTGCTATAACTATGCTGGGGATATAAAAAAGAAGAGGAAAAAATATTAGCACAGCAAATGTCTCGAGGGCTGAATTATATTTTCCTTCCCAGCCTTACTGAAGAGTGGGAGCTACAGAGTACTACACTGCCACTATTGCCTTCACCTCACTGCAATAGCTCTCATTATTCATAGGAGGTCACTGAGGTCGTTTCTATGTGCTTTGTGTGAGGAACCCAACTATTCATCCCTTACAGCTCTAGACTATGAGCAAATGAATTAGGGAATCAATCTATTCCATCTCCATCAAGTATGTGGCTTTGAGTTGTCCTTGTGTTTTCTGGTGCAATATACATTGCATATAACACAAGCAAGAATTTTGAGGAGCCTTAAAAATGTAAGATGAAACAGTTTTGTTGGCTTGTTTCTGGGTTGATTTTGTTTGGGATTTTTTTTCAGTTTTTTTTTGTTGGTTTTTTTTTTAATCATATAAAAGAAAAAATATAGGAAGTTCAAACTTCTGCTGGATTGTGGGAAGCTTGAAACACATTTGTAGGTGATTGAAGCCTAAGGGCTTTTACTGAAATTGCAACATAGTTTATTCCTAGAAATTAGATGGAAACAGACCATACTTCAAATACGACATAAAAATGAAATGTCCTCCACATCAAACTGACAACATAGTCTTGGAATACCTGCTGTGTTGCCTGCAATGTTGTTTTCTTGTCTCTGCCTTTTCAGCCTCAATACTCTGATCAAAAAATGCATCCCTAGGCAGCCATGGTGACAAAGGACAATGCCTTTCCTTCAGATAATTGATAGAGTGCATCAGCTAAATTTGTGCATTTCGCAGTTTCACAGACTTTTAAGAGTTGGAAGGGACCTCAAAAGATCATCTAGTCAACCCTCCCCTGCCCAAGCAGAATCACCTAGGTTAGATCACACAGGAGTCTTGAATTCCTCCAGAGAAGGAGACTCCACAACCTCTCTGGGCAGCCTGACTGATTTTCCATCCAGTTGTGGGTACTTTTGAGCTCTATGCTTCCTTGGCTTTATATTAATAAAGGATTTGCAGTGCACATGCAGAAAATGCTTTTCAAACCATAAAAAATGTCCCTGAACTACAATTATTTTGCTTAGTTATGAAAAAATTAGGGAAGATCTTGGGCTCCTTAATTGAAAAGCTGTAATAATTTGATTTTACAATGTAAAGAACAGAGGGTTTGCCATGTGTTTTTTTGATGGGATGATCTGGTTTACTTCATGAATGAAGTGAAAATATAAACAAGAAGTGTTGGTTTTTTTTTTTTTTTGAAATTTTGTTTTAAATTCAGGACTGCAAAACATCTCCTTCAGTCAACAAAATGAAACGGCTGATAAAGAACATGCAAGCATATTTTGACAGTAACAACAAAGGAGAGAATTTCATAGTAGTTACTGAAGCTTTCTGAACTGTTAGTTTTCTTAGTGATGTTTAAGTTCCACAGGGGCACTGCTGCTTCCACTTTGGCCACATCTACTTCACTTTTCAGCAGTAATGCACTGTCCTATATCCGTCCCTCCTGCCTACGTTATGCTCTGCTCCTGCACTGCATTAAAACCCATATGAAATATTCATTAGAAGAATGCAGAAAACAGGCACATAGGCACTTCTTAAAGCAAATGGAATTCTACTACCTCATATGGAATATATGATACTATTAATCCTTCACTCCTTCAGACAGGTCCATGCACCTCACTGAATGTGGAGATACAGGAGGTTTGCACTTCATTTAAATTTGTTTTTGAAACAATTGCTTATGAAATTTACTCTTAAAATGCAATTTTCCTAGGGAAAAGGAAGGAAAAGTGGGAAGCTAGAAACTCATATCACCCAGAGAGAGAATACAAAAGATGCATTAGCACTCTGACACCGTGGCTGTTATAGAAAGGTGAAAGCAGCACAGAGGAAACTATCACAAGTTAATAAGCTGGGTGTGGTTGTTCCTGTGTGATTTTATTCACTTAAGAATAAATGTAAGTTTTGTCTCCAGTCTCTGCCCTTCTGGCAGAAATAGGTTCTTTTAAAGACAATTATCTTGAGCTAAGCCCCCTCCACCTGGTTCCTTCACCATAGAGGGAGCATAAGGAGATCTGCAGCATCTACATTATTTGACTGAACACAACGTTATGGTCTTTCCTTTAGCACAGGTCCAGAGCAGTGTATCATTTTTGTTATTGTTCTTTTTTGGGTTGTTTTTTTTTGGCACAGCAGCTGTGCAGGCTTACCAGCATGAGTCTGGGAGCAGTATTGAGTATTTTATTCCTGTGTCATGTTTAATCAACGTTGGTACCCCTGCAGCAACACTTCTAGGAGTTCAGGATTTAATGCCAGTGGAAGTGACTTGGTGCTGTTTCTATGGTGTACATATATTCTGTGTTGTCCTTGGCATTTAGGAAATTCAGATCAAATGCTTCATATGACTAGGTGTGTGGTGCTGTATGTAGTGGTAGAGCAGATGGCATTTCCCTTCCTGAGCTGTGCAGCAATTATACTGCATGCCTTTGCCTTGGAGAATTTTGTGACTTAGGGCTAAGACTTTCCAGTGCCGTGCTGGATGTGTTTTAAGTCCCTCAGTAGCTGACTGGGTGTGTGTACAGCTATTTGCCTTTGGCAGAGCAGTGGAAAACCATGTTTTTCACTTTATTTTAAAATCATGGACAAGTTCATGTAGCCTGTTTCTTCCTGTTGCTTATTTGCAATATATAATTCAAATAATAGCTTTTGAATTTAAGAAAGAGATGCAGTGAGTGCTGTTCACAGCAGCAGTAGTTGGGCTTACTAGAAACCTTGCCAAAACATTCCTGCAGTGTGGAAGAAGGATAACATATACACTTGCTATGGAGAAGTTAGTATATTAAGGTAAGTGCGTGCCAGTATCCACTGAAGTATCCATTGAAGGAATGGATTGAATTTTATGATTATCTCACTATTAGATTGCATAACTGATGATTAGTGACACATTTTTGGTTGTACTCACAGACCTTATTCCTATAAACCTCAACATTCAACATCACAGTGTATTGCCTTAACCTGTGGCTGCTGATCCAAGTTTGTACACATGTGGGAATCTACAAAAGAGATGCTCTGAGATAAATGCTGCAAAGGGGTGTTGGGATTTTCTTTTTTTTTTTTTTTTCCAGAGGTAAGTGTAGGTTGAAGAAACCCCTGTGTCAAACTTCTTATTCCAGGAAAAAAAAAAAAGGGTCCTCACTAGTAACTAGTCTTTAAAATAGTTTTTAAAATCTTCCTTGCTGTGTGTGTGGTCACACATCAGCTAATTGCTTTGCTACAGAGCCTGAGTCTGTTAGTAAATATCTCAATTCAGAAACCAGGAAACATGAAGGTGGTAAAAATGCTTTTTTCCAGTGTGTCTCATCAACCATGTCATATACAGTCACCTTAATGAATGGCGTTTTACCATGAGAAAAACAAAGTACACACACACAGAGGCAGATTGCATAGCATCCACTTGCACCTAGTATTGAATTATAAATGCCCAGTTGCAGCAGTGATGTTACAAGATGACTTTAAAATATAATTCTATAATTATCTATTGGCTTGTGTAGAAAATTCCATAATACAATTATAATCTTTTTTCTGTATGACCCGGTCCCTAGTAATATCTAATTAAATACTCTAAAATTACTAACTCGCCTCATGAAAATGGAGAGCTTTTGTCTCCCTTTGTGTCACAGCTTCTTGGTCTTGCCACTGTAAATTGTTCTGGATGCTCACCATTCAACACAACTGATATTGATACGAAATTATTAGCTTCAGCTTACCAGGTCTATGGCCTGCTCTTCTGCTTCAGTCTTAATACCAAGAGAACATCTGCTCTCCGAGGGCTCCAAGTTGATTTTAACTTGGGGAATTTTATCAGTGGGGTCATCAGATTTAACTTTAAAGTGTGGTACTTATCTACCTAAATCCTCTGCTAACAGAATCCCAGAGTAAAGCTAGAAAAAAAAACCCAAAGCTTTCACATCCTACTGAGACAAGTATTGTGCTCAGTCCTGAATTTTCCCAGTGACAGTAATAGCAAGCTTGTCCCTCACTGATACAAGCATCACATCTGTTAATGATTTACTTGTCTTAGACAATGTTTTCTCCCTGTGTAAGCTGCATAAAGCAATTTGGAAAGCAAAACGAAGGAATAGTGAGGTCCTTCCTGTTGATCAGCAGAAAACTGACTCCTTCAGATCCTTATGAAGGCTGTAGAAATAATTTGTGTGACCCCTCAGTTTACATGTTACAGAGGGTGTGATAAACTTCCCAGTGGGTATGAAATAATCTGATACATACAGCTGCAGTAATGTAATTGCAAGATCACAGAATCACAGAATGTCAGGAGTTGGAAGAGACCTCGAAAGATCATTCAGTGCAACCCCCCTGCCTGAGCAGGATCATCTAGAGTAGATCACACAGGAACACATCCAGATTGGTCTTGAATGTCTCCAGAGAAGGAGACTCCACCACCTCTCTGGGCAGCCTGTTGCAGTGCTACATCACCCTCACAGTGAGAGTTTTTTCCTTACATTCAGGTGGAACTTCCTATGCTCCATCTTGGAACCATTGCCCCTTGTCCTATCAGTGGCCAACAATGAGAAGAGCCTGGCTCCATCCTCCCGACACTCACCTGTCCTTCTTGAACTGAGGGGTCCAGAACTGGACACAATACTCCAGGTGTGGTCTCACCAGGGCAGAGTAGAGGGGGAGAAGGACCTCTCTTGACCTACTAGCCATCCCCCCTTCTAATACACTCCAGCATTCCATTGGCCTTCTTGGCACATTGCTGGCTCATGGTCATCCTGCATTGTTAGCAAGAACAAGACCCAGCAGTGCTCCTCTCCTAGTGGGCTTATTCACCATGTGCATCAGGCAGTTGTCATTGATGCCCTGGAGGAACCTCCTGGACTGCAAGTGGCTGGCCCTGTAGGCATTCCAGCAAATATCTGGGGAGTTCAAATCCACCATAAGAACCAGGGCCTGCCATTGTGAGACTACTCTTGTCTGTCTGTAGGAAGCCTTATCAACCTCCTCCTCTAGGAGATCTGTTGTAGACACCCACAACAGAATGCCCATGCCAGCTTGTCCTTTAATTCTTAGTGCTTTCTTTGGTTTTCTGAGTGGTGAGTCTTTCACGTTTTCTTCCTTTTTAAAAACCAAATGTAATTGTTCTGGTTAGAATAATAAATCCAGCTTTGATACTTCTTATCTGCACTACTGATTTTAATGCTTAAGCACATGATCTTCTTGGGGTACAGAGCCTAGAAAATCTCAAAACATTTTTGTGTTTGATATCCTGAACACTGTATAGGATGTAGTCTGATCTTTGTGCTGAAGGTTAAGTGAAACTAAATTATTAAGTAGCCTGTAGGGCTTAATACCATACTGAGTTTAAGTCTGAATTTAACAACCTCACTATGCCTCCAAAAAATCCTCCTAAACCTCTGGAGAGAAAGCCTGAGGAATGTAGCAGATGCCAGACATATTCTGCCATAGTTTATGTTGCTTTCTGAGCCTGGCAAGAACCCATCCAAGGAGATAGATGTACAGAGGTTTGGGGAAGACAAGCACCTAGAGAAGTATCAGTGCCTTGTTGTAGAGGGTGAACCCATTCTATTCTAAGCTCTTATCTCAGCGAGCTCCTTGTCCTCTGGTTCTGATCAGGCTGGAACTGTGAGTGACGAAACACTGCAGCATGTCTGGAACTTTCAGCAGCACAGCTTATGTCATCCTCGCTGCTGCTGGTCCTTCTTGCCTCAACAAATCCTTCTGTCCTCCTGGGAGTGGGGACAGCACAAGTGGACTTAGTCTGGCAGGGCCTTTCTTGTGCTCTCTGCAATTGCAGATACCAGGGTAAACCCTTCAATTCTCTGCAGCTTTATCCTTGAAATTACAGTAGTAATTACCTCACCCTGAGCCCAGTGTTATTTCAGATAGCTAGAAGTGCTCAATGTTCAAAATGTTCCTCTTTCAAAAAAGTAAACAACAAAATGAAACAGGGCAAATACTCTTGGGTGCATATGGGGTTCTAGAATAAGCAACACAGGAGTGTTTAGAAATGGCACTGGACAATCCTGTTGTAAGATGTGTCTCTTCTAGAAGTCTGATACTCCCCAAGGCATTCTGGGCCAGGAATTGCTAGCCAGAGGAAAGCTTAGCACCTGTATGTTTCAGTTTTGCTGAGCTCATGACAAACAACAAGGATATGATTGTGGAACCTTAACAACTCCCCTGCTCTGTGCCACAAAAAAAAATATCTTATTTTACCTTAGAAATGAATGCTTCTCCAAACAAAGGGGACTATTGCAGTGTCTCACAATCACAGGAGATCAGCAGATAAACTGATCCTAGCAAGGGCAGACTCTCTGTTTCCTCCTGAAACTCCCAGTTTCAGCTGTACTGCCCTGGATAGAGTAGGTTATACAGAAGGACAGCAATAACTTGTGAGCCACTGTATGCTGCTTGCGTTATCTGTAGGCTGTCTGAAAGCATTAAAGATGGATGATCTTTTAACAAGGAGCTACAGCAATAACAACATCAAGCTCCAGAATCATCAAGCAAGAGTTTACAGGTTAGAGCTTTGAAATATTTATTTTGTCTGACTTTAAAATGTTTAGTCTGGAACATTTTAAATTATACTTTCCCACTGTATATATTTGGCTTGTGGAGCCTGTCTCTCTGACTCAGGACAAGTATGGACTGCAAGTTACTGTATTTTATTGTTTAGAAAAGCAGTCTGTATTTGAAGACTAATGTAAAAAGCCAAGCATCCTTTTGAGAATGCCAGGGTCAAAGGGCAAGGCCAAAAAAAAAAGGAAAATGAGATAATAAGAATCTTGTGAGATTTCTCTGGTGGGAATAGAGAACTCTGAAGTCCAAACACATTGGCAATTTATAAAATAGCGTCCAAATGCATGCAGAAGAAAATCTGCAAAGTATCATGATCAAGTTCTAAAATTAATAATATAGACTAATAAAATCATAATCTCTTAATTGCTTAACTGACTTCACCTTTTTGGTGACCAATGGGAGTTTAAAAGGCAGCTTTTAATATTTCAGTAGGATTTGCTGTTTCAGAAAATTAATCCCATTTGGCAAGGAAACTGAGGTGACAGGCATATATATTTATTTTAAAACCCCAAACTGAGTCAAATAGTTGATTTAGGACAGAATTATTATCTCAGCTTGAATTCATATTTACAGGTTGATAGCTGTCAAACCTGAGCTCTCACCTACCCTTAATGCCACACTTTGGCTACAGTCTGAGTCCCACTATCCCTATTCCCCTCTGACAGGTTGTCTCTGTAGAGGGAACAACTGGGATGTCTTATGGAAAGCATGTCTGTTGTTGGCCAGTTTTTGAAAGCATAGGAAAGGAATTAGATTGCAAGCAGCAAAAATGTCCAGAACCTGGTTAGAAGGAACATAGAAAAGCTGTGGTAAAATACATGGAAAGAGAGCAACTAAGGCTGCCTGTTTAGATTAGGCCTGAGTGAATAATATATATATATATATATGAGGTATAAATATATACATTGATCTATATACTGGATGACTGGCTAGTGAGTCATATGGGATGGGAACAAAATGTTTAAATATATAGGGACAGCTTCTTAATTCAATTACAGCCAAGTCAGTAGGAATGGGAGTAACTTCCCTATTAGACATTACTGGCTAGAGAAAAAGCAAGATACTTTTTTTTTTCTGTGGCTCACTTTTCCCTTTTGTGCTTTCCTTACCTTCTTGCTTTTCCCTGAACTTCTTTTGCCACCTTTTCTTTTCCTGTTTAGGGACAACTCTGTTTTCACTTATAAATGGAGGGTACATCTGTTGGAGTTGGAGCAGAGGCTGGCTCTTGTTCTTCATGAGTAAGTTATAGTTATGCCTTTAATTTCATTTTCACTTGTGACAATAACTAGTGATGTGGGCAGTCTTCTGCACAGAGGGAGTGTTTTTAACTGGATTTCAAAATCTTTTACTACTTTCCTCCTGAAGATCCTAATGCAAACTCTCCAGGGTACATCACAATAAAACTTACACTGATGGCAGACCTGCTTTAGTTTAAAACTGTGTCCAGCTACAACCAGTTCTCATGCATATTTGTTTTTCAAAATTAAGATGGCCTTCACCAGTATTTTTGGTACTCTTGAGACACGATGACATTTAATCATGAAAAAAGCTTTAGACACAGCATGGGAAAGTGCTCTATTTTCTCTCACCATTTCCCTTCAATTATGATATAAGTGAAACCAGATAGAATGCAAAATAAAATCCACTCTACTGAAATATTTGCAGTCTTCATATACACATAATCTCTCACATTCTTGTAAAAGTCTCTTTCTCTCTGTTCTCTCCCTACTTAACATGACCTTTAGAGCTAACCTCATCTCTGAAGGCTTTTCTTCATTATTTATTTGCAGGCAAATAGATCAACAATTGCATTATTTTTTAAAAAAAAAGCTTATTATGCTCAATAGGCTGCAACTAGTGTATGAAAGAGGGGAAGTCTGCTGGAAAGGGAAGATTTCTTGTTAAAAGAATTATCTATGGGTTGGTGATCAGCTTCTGACAACCTGTTTGGATTAGGAGACATATGGAAAGTTTGAGTTGTAGCCCTACACTGGCACTTTTGCTGTTTCTCAGTGAAGTGAACCTTCCATATTCCCTGTTGTGTCCCTGCAGAGAGTCCTGGGTCACACCAGCACTGCTTGGCCAGATGACCTTCATGTCTTTCACATTCACAGCCGAGAGAAAAAAAGAAACAAACTGTCTGCATGGGAATGCTTCTAAAGAAAATAAGACCCTGATTAAAGAAATCACTCAGGGATGTGTATTTACAAAATCTGTTAACCATGGAAGTAAATGGCTCCATTTGTGAGTTTAATGATGGGTTATTCTTTCTGAAGCAGATTAGTGTCCCAAATCACAGACTCTCTTGACTTGCAGTTGGTGTACTGGCTAGCTGCAGGCACACAAATTTGCCAGTGCTGCTATGATCAAGGCTTGCCCTGTTGTTTAAGTATACAAACAAATATTCAGTTACAAACAAATCAGGGCTTTGTAACAAATGTGGCTAAAAGCTGTGCTGTAGAGAAGAATGAATTTTTCTGATAATCTGTGGGGTTGTTTTTTTCCCCCCAGTCTTAAAATAGATGGGGAAATGTGAGCCCACCATTTATTGCCTATGAGGTATACAGATAAGAGGTTTTCAGGTTTTGTTGGTTTTGGTTTTTTTATAGATCAGAAATGCCATTATGTATTTATGTATTTTATAAGTGAAAGAACAAGCTGTCAGGAGGTGTATTTGTGACAAGAGGGCTGTATTTCCTTTATAACAGAGATACTTTGGCTTCTCTCATCAAGTGTTTTCCAGCCACATTGATGTGTATATAGTACTCACTATAGAACTGAACCCTTCTTTTGTGTTCTTCCTTGCTAGTTACATACTTTTGCTGGTGTACTACTTGTTTGCCCTGGTGCAAAACAGTTCTAGTGACACCAGATCAGATCAAGGATAGTTTTTAATGGAAACACAGTGGACAGAGTAGGGTTATATGTGGGGATAAATGTTATCTCTCAGTAGGTCTCTGTAGCCATAAATATGTATGGCCCACCTATAAGTACACAAGTAGTACAGGACCCTATGGAACAAGACTGAATACAGGGGGTAGATGTGTGGAACTCACTGAGATGCTGAAGAGTCATAAATAGATGAGGGTAGATATGATAGTGGGATTAATGTAATTAGTTGAGGCCGACCTAAGATCATTGATCACTGCGACGGGTGATGCAGAATATGACTTTCTTATGGACTGTCTGAGGGAGTAAACCCAAGAGCTCACTGGAAAAAGTGGAGTAGGAGCACCAGAAACAGAACTGTCAGATAGCTTTTAGTCTTCAGCATTTTGGCAAGTCATGCTGAAGAGAAGGTAATTGGTGGTAGCTGTGCTTTATTTAGTCACTTAGATACTGTATGGAAACCACCACTTGTTTCTATTAAGAACATGTTGTTTAAGTGGGATTAAGAATTTAAAAGAAAGCTGCCTGGGCACTCAGCCAAACAGGAGATATCCATTTATAGTTCAGCAATGATGAGCCAACACTGGGAATTACTAGGCCAAGTTCCTCCACAAAGTAAACTAATATAAGCAAGCCTGAGGCCCTGGTCATGAAATAAGGCTATGTTTCCCCAAAATGTAACAGATACCAAAAAAAGCTGCTTCTCAGCTGGTAGAGGTTTATCATTAGCATAAGAAATAAGTGAATTCTGCCTGGAAAGGCATTTGCCTGCTGAAAATAAGGTTTGTACCAGGAAGGAAAGCTGCCAAGGAAGCTGTTTCTTGGTGCTTAGAAAATGAGAACTTGCAAGCTCTGCACTATGAGACAGTGCAAAAAAGTGTCCCCCACTCTCCTGTGCCACTGAGGTCATCAGGGATGGGACCCGATTTTGAAGATTTGTTATTTCTTTTTAAAACAATTAATCAGCTGAATGTCACTAGAAGAAGATGTGAAATACAAAAAGCACCTACAACAAAAAGTTTTGGCATTCTTCTCACAGCTGATTCCAAGTTAAATATCTAAATAGCTGCACTAGTTATTCAATTACTTGGTTTATATGAATGCATTTGCTTTACATATTGCATCATCCAAAATTAGCTTTAGGTTTTTTCCCACTGATTCCCCAGTACTCTTTTCTCAAGCAAATGAATATAATAGAAAAGCCATGACATATTGGGGGTTTTTCACCATATAAGTACAATATGAAAACATAACACATTCAACAAATGTGATGTTTTCTTTCTCAGATCTGAGTTTACTGTATTTTCTTAAATTAATTCATTTTCTGCAAGCTTGAAAGCTGTGCTGTGGATTGCCTAAAATTATATAAATGGTCCCAGACATTGACTGTCAACTCTCTGGATTGCTCTCAGTTTAAAGGCACTTCAAAGACCTGTATGGTCTCTTGGGACTGAGCTGCATCTTTGTGACCTGATCCACCAGCTGAAGAAAAATTGATATAGCATGGAAATGTATTGTCAAGGGCTTATCCATTATTTATTGTTGATCGATGCTGAAAGTTGAAGTTCGAAAGTTGAGGTCAGCATTTCTTTGTCTCAGATGTTTAACAGCAAACAATGAGAAGAGTTGGAGCTGGGAAGTCAAGGGGTCCATTTGATGAAGCACCAATTGATCACCCGAAGACTTCTCCCTTTGAGAGTGGCCGTGTGACAGAAGTTTGATTCATCATCTGTGCTGTACAGCCCAGGAGCACTGAATGCTTTGTTGCTGTGTTCACCTTTATTTGATTAAGCACCAGGGACTGTTATGACATATGAAGGAGAAGACAGGAGTGTAAACAATTGGTAAGATGTGAGGGGTTGAGGTGGCTCTCTCTCAGATGGGCCCAAATGTTTAGATCTGAATCCGATTACACAGTATGGATCACAATATCAGTAACTGAACAAAACCTGCATGTGAAAGAGAGTGTACTCTCTCTGCTGTAGGGGATGACCTGGCAGAAGAGGCAACACATCCACTGTATGAGTACCAGTCTCCACAGTAGCCTCATGCACTGGGAATGTTGTATTTTGCAGAGTGAAGACCCACTTTCCATAAATTACTTTACTACTTGAAAAGCAAAGTGGTTCAGTCAGGAAAAGTGAAGGAAGAACTGGAACCAGAATGTCTAATGACATTTGAAAAGAGAAGAGAAGAGAAGAGAAGAGAAGAGAAGAGAAGAGAAGAGAAGAGAAGAGAAGAGAAGAGAAAAGAAAAGAAAAGAAAAGAAAAGAAAAGAAAAGAAAAGAAAAGAAAAGAAAAGAAAAGAAAAGAAAAGAAAAGAAAAGAAAAGAAAAGAAAAGATAAAAGAAAAGAGGAATCTGTGATTACAGCATGTTTGTAATGTAAGTCTTTAGGAAATAGAAGCATATACAAAGCTTGTGCTAGATTGTGAAGAGTGTGAGTATTTCAAGAGCAGACAGGAGTCAGAAACCTATTTGGTAGTTTCTGTGTGGAGACAGTAAGAGATGGGAACTGCTAGGAACCACTGGTGTCTGAGTAACTACAAGGTTACTTGTTGGAGGGCTGTCCTTCTGCTGTGTGCAGCACGCTCTAGGTCTGTTGCTGTAGTAATAGTAAGAGGGTTTCAATGGAGCAGCAAAGCAGAAGCCTGGCAAAAAGATTAGGAACAGTGTACTTTTATATTTTCTAGGATCTTGATGATACCTTAAGTCTAAAGGTTATCTAAATGGCTGAAATTACAGGAATGAAGGGAAAACTTTAATGGCATTTTTTACAACTGCATTCTGCACACCAGGGTCTCTGTGCTTTGTAAACCTTTGTGCCAGACTTGCACAGCAGTAGGACATTTGCAGTATCTCCAGGCACATTGTTGTTTTTACAAAGATCTATTTGAGGTGACACAGTTCTCTTTCAGATAACTTGTCTTTGAATATAGGAAATATGGCTGAAAATTTGGCCTTTTAAGCTGTTATCCACTTCATTGCTGTCTTCTATCCCATAAGGATGTGAGTGTAAAAATGCATGAGATTCTAGGAACTTCTTCTGCTGAATAATAAACAAAATTACACTTTTAAAACTATAATAGTTTTTACTCTTGTGCTTGCTAACTTTTTTCGAAATTATGCCCTTGAGAAAGAATGGTATTAATCATTTTTAGTTGAAGGGACAACAGAAATTCATGGCTGATACTGGGGTAATTAATGATGTCTAATTAATACACACATTAAAATTTGCAAGATTAATCTACTAAGTAAATTGTAATCTAATTTAAAATGGAATTTTATCTAAAAATGCTTTTCACAGACTTTTAGGAAGGTTCTTATATAGAAGTGCTGATGTTGGTAAGAAATTCCATGTAGAATTATTTGCATGAAGTAACAGGCTGTGGGATTGGTAACAGAACACTAAATTTTATTGTTTTTTTCTTTGTCTAATTTTGTTCTTTTGTCTAATCCTTGGTGGTTTTAATGAACAATTCTTACAATCTGTTGACAATTTGCTAGATTCATGAAATTACTAGGTCTTGGAATGGTTCAGCTGGCCACGTTGCAGAAAGACCTGGTTCTACCTGACACACTGCTCATAGAAGCAAACCTCCCCAAAAGGTTGCCATCAAGTGAAGGGAAGGAGAACAACAAAGATCACTGAGACTGTGCCTGATCTACTCAATAAAAGGCCAAATCCAGGTGCCATAGCTTGGGTTGTGCACACCCTGTTTGGGGAAAACTGTATTTTGTTCTGTCTCTCTTGTAGGAATCATAGAGTGCCCTCATTGCCTTGTGATACCATTATAATTTCTGTGTGTAATTTGTTTTCATGTTTAAAGATGAAAAATAAAAAAAAAATAAAAGAAAAGGAGGGCTTTGTAGCTGCCAGTTATCAAAATGTTTCTGTAGCATGAACTTGAAGGTATATATTACAGGTATGAATGTTGATTGTGGACATAGAGGAGTGTTTCAGGGTGTAAAACCCATAGCTGTTGAATCTTGGAATACCCTGGTGACAAACTGTGCTGGATTTGTCTGGGATGGTTATATTTTCTCCATAGTAGCTGGCATAGGGCTGTGGTTTGGATCTGTGCTGGAAACAGTGTTGGTAACACAGGGGTTTTTGTTACTGCTGAGCAGCACTTGCACAGACCCGAGAGCTTTTCTGCTTCTCACCCCACCCCACCAGCAAGGAGACTGTGGTTGCACAAGGGGCTGGGAGGGGACACAGCCAGGACAGCTGACCCCAACTGACCAAAGGGGTGTTCCATAGTGTATGGCATTATGCTCAGCATATAAAGTTGGGGAAGAAGGAGGAAGGGGAGGGGGATGTTTGTAGTGATAGCATTTGTCTTCCCCAGTCATTGTTGAATGTGATGGAGCCCTGCTTTCCTGGAGATGACTGAACATCTGCCTGCCCATGGGAAGTGGGGAATAAATTCCTTGTCTTGCTTTGCTTGTGCACAAGTTTTGCTTTATCTATTGAACTGTTTTTATGTGATCTCACGAGTTTTTATCTCACTTTGACTCCTCTGATTGATTCTCTCCCTGATCCTGCCATGGGGAATAAGCAAGTGGCTGTATGGGGCTTAGCTGCTGGCTAGGGTTAAACCATGGCACTAGTATATATGGTGTTCCAGACACTGAGATTCCTTGTGCAGTGAACAATGAGTATATGATATGTCTAGAAGGAGGGGTTGCTTAAAACAGAAACACTGAGGACAGACTTGTTAATTTTTTTTTTCAGGTCCAGACATTTTCTTGGGGAGGCTAAGCCAAGCCTGAGCTGGAATTTTCAGATTGAAACAGTTCTTGGGACTGAGCTACTCAATTTGCTTCTTTGAGTATGAACTCCTGATTCAATTTCTGTCTCTGAAGACAACTGTGTAGTTAGCTTCATCTGTCTGATAAAAAAAAAAAAGAATTAAAAATTAAAATAGTGTTTTGTACATTAAGGCAGCCATAGAACGAGACTAATCTGTGAAGTCCCAGGCATGAGGGACAGACAGGCTGCAAGATTTGTATCTCACCCAGAATGTCCTGTGGCCCTGCATCAAGTGGTGTGAGTTACACTGGTGGCTACAGAGCAAGAGCAAGCATTCAGGTGCACCTCTGAGGAAAGGATTATTTGTGCTTAAGTACCAAATTTGCTTGATGTTGGGTTTTTTGACAAATGCAGATTTTGTGTACATGGCCCCATGCAATGTGGTTACAGTTGCAGAGTCTGTCACAGAGACCTGAACCCCTTCTTAGATGAGTAATTACTGGGCTGTGTGTTATTCATCCCCAAATCCACTGAAATCACATTAATCTCTTCTTTTTTTTTTTTTTGTGCCAGACAATTTTGTGTTAGACAATTACAAGCAAGTCAGCCAGTGTGGTTTAAGCAATTATTGCACCTTCTGCTGAATGTTAGTGATTCTTGAATGAAAAAGCTGGCACAATGGGCACATTCAGAGTGTAATGAAAGAAGCTGGTGACATGTCACTGCAGCATTTCTACTTATCATTGGCTTGGACTGGCCATGCAGGCAGACACCACAGAGGAGAGGGGGGTAACGTGCTTTTGTCAGCGGGAACAATTTCTTCACATGCTGCAGCTCTGCTGCTTCAAATGGGCTTTACAGTTCTCTAGGGCAAGGTTAAAAGTATTTTAAGATATTTTGCCAAAATTAACACATTACAAAATTTCAGAAAAAAACCTTCTCAGTTTGCAGATGTACAAGCAGGTGAAATGAAATACAAGGACATCCTATGAAGACATTAATATTTTTTCTTAAGGCTTCTTTTGTTAGCTAAGTGCTGGCAAGGTGTGAGAGGCTAGAAGACACCCATTTGTAAATGCATATTTCCCCAGGTGTTTGGGGAAGATTACCATGACTTCTAAACCTGTATTTTCTCTTACATGTGTCCCCTTTAACACATTCATTTTGTTTCAAGCAGTGCACCCTCCGTGCAACGTGTTGGTAAAATTAGATCAATTATGTAGGACTGCATTTAAGGAATTCCAGCTTTTCAGCTATTATGTTACTCTGTAACAGTATCTGGGAGAGAAAGTGATTCATGATTATGGAAATAGTCTTTTTTTGTTGTTTGGGGTTGTGTTTTTCTTTTTTTCTTTGGCTACATGTCTCCAAATTTCCCTGGAAAACCTGGAAACAATTAAAGAATTTGCTTTGACCATGTACAGTTCTCCTTCAGTACTATATTTTTAAATCTCTCAGTACTCTGTTATATTACTGCAATTAATGATGATACTACTGAATAGTTTCTTTTAGTATTAGCTAAAAAAAAAGAGGAATTAGATTAGAAGGGGGAAAAAATCTCTGCACAGAGCCATTCTTTGTGTAGTGTAATTGTGTAATTTAAAAATATCAAATTTTGCTTTACAGTGACTGAAAATTGGAGTACATCCATGGATTTTGGAAATAATTTCTTTTTAAAATCTTAAGCCAATGATCATTAATATCAATCTCAAAACCTGAGTGTGAATTATTTGGAGGAGGTACAAAACCTGATGTGCTGCATCAGCTTTTCTTTCCATTGTTTTACTATAAATTACTTACTACTAATTTAAAGGTGGAAGGTGTATTAGCTTGGGTGTTAGAGATTCGTTAGAGATGTTTGATTTTTTTTTTTTTTAAACTGCAGCTGCCTCAGTGGATATAAAATACTTTGTGGTCTATATTGTACCTGAACATTGATTACATCATGTCAAATTTGGCTTATTTTATTAAGGAATATGACAAAAGTAAGTAACTATGTTCCTCTCCTATAAACCCGAATCAAACATTTCCACATAATTACAGCGCCTCGGACACGGGTCTAAGTGGAAGGAAAGATAACAATTTGCATATTTTAATCTGGAGGTTAGGGACCCCTGTCAGAGTAACAGCCTGGTCTGGGTCAGCCAGGAAAAACAGAGAGGAGAAAAATAATTGAAAAGGCAGCTCACAACAAAATGAAATTTGTCTCATTGTCACTTAAGGTTGTCTTGTCTGTCTGTAGGAGAGAGGTCAGCTTGGGAATGAAGGGAGGAAGGGGAGAAATATGTCTCACTGAGGACCAAAAGACATTTTTTTTTTTATTCTTAGTAACAGGAGCAATTGTAATATATATTTATGAAGAAGACTAGGGAAGAGCCCACGTGGCATATCCCCATTACAGAACACCAGGTGTCCTTTGACTAGCAGCACTGCAGACAGCAGGTATATCTAAAGGTTGTCCTCAAAGCTGAGCTGTGTACAGAGCACCAGGAGTACTTAGTGAAATCACTCACTACAATATATTGATTTTGAAGGCAAGAGGACAGGAAAGGATTTTCAGCAAAATTAGGATTTCTCAGTTGAAACAGCTGCAGTGGTGGGGCTCATATAAGCTCTCTGTCGGGATCAAGGGCAAGCTAAAGGTTTCCTCCTTTCCTGAGCTTACTAGGATGTCAAATGTAAACTGTCAATGTGAACTTCTGTGCCTGGGACCAGCTACCAACCCAACCATCCTACAGTATTGCTGAGGGGACAATAACCTTTTGGAAGATCTCCACATTAACTGTGGTTACTGTACATACATGCATGTGATTAAATTCTGTCACGTGTTTTCAGTTGAGTTTTGCGTTAACCATGGCCAGAGCAAAGAGATGAGAGGAGTGGAATCCTAGTTTAAACTGAGTAGGTTTTAGTGAAGGTTGTAATCTTGGTCCATCATCTCTCACAGGAAAGGGGAGAACTGTTTTCTGCAGAAATAGTCCATGAAAGCAGCCTCTGAGGGTTGCAGGATCCTCCCACTGAAACAGATTGGAGTTATAGATTCCTTTCTTCAGAGGGGATTTGCCTCCTGAGTTGCCACTCCTGCTAGTGTCACACACACAGAAGCCAAGAGTGTTTGCTTGTGCAGCAATACCTTTGTGGAAGTGCTAGTGAAGCCTCTGACCCTCAAGGGACTGAAATTCTTATACACACACATCCCTCTGCCCCTTCTGTCAGAAGGCAACGTCTAGGACCTCCCATGATCAACGAGGCAGAGCAAAAACGAGCAACTATCAGTGTATCAGTGTGTGCATCTTAATCATGAGGCTCTTGAATTATTATAAAATGTTTTAAGTCTTTAGGGTCTCCACTCATTCTCAGAGAAGGAGGACTTTCTGACAGAATTCTATCCCTGATTGGTTTTCAAAGATGGAGTAGATCCTGAAAAGTTGTGTGTCTAAGAAGTAGTGTTAGCACAGCAAGAAGTTTCAGTCTTCCTTTCCACAAGGGAAATTACTTTACATCAGCATAGAAGAGAGAAAGAGTAACTCTTGACTGTGTATGCTGAACTGGGAAAATCTAATGGAAAAAGGCAGGGAGGCTTTGAAATCCACAGAACAGCAATGTGGAAATGTTATTTTGGAAAGAAAAATTATTTGGACATGCAATTGCACAAAAATGTCTGGTGAAAAGGCAGCATTGCAGCTGAGAAACATCCAGCTCTCCTGTGATACGCTTCAGGGAAGCAGAACTCCATTTGCCTTGGAGAAAGTGTGCTGTTTTAGTAAGAGTAATGATAATATGTTCTGTGGGAGAATAAGACAAGTGAGATCAGGGTGTGTCAACCATGGCAGAAATATCAGGTCTGTCCCCAATATCTGTGATTGAAATATGATTAATTACACAGTAAATTGGCAGTGTATCTTTAACAGTTTAACTTACCTGTAGGCACTAGCAGCTAACAATTTTTACTTCTTTCCTAGTAAAGGAGGGAAGATTTATTCTTGCTGTGTTTACCAATATCTATATCCAACCTTTGTGAGATCAGAAGTCAGTGGAAAAGCAGGAACTGTGTAGCCTTGGTCTTGGTGACCTTTCCACTGGACCACCCTTCCCCTCTGTGTGTGTGTGTGCCCATTTACAATTTAGGATTTGAAGCAAAAAACATAGGATTCATCCCTGGACAATGTGAACTGAAAAGCACGATCCTAGTCAGATGAAAGAGCAGTATCACAAGGGTGTACACATTTTGCTCTGGTTTGCTCTTGGGGTAACATACATTAGCACAGAAAAGAGAATTGTATTGCTGGTGAAGTTATCATCTTCCCTTACATGCCTCTCCCAAAGCCCTTGTTCCATTTTGTCACAGTACACATAAAGAGTGGACTGGTTTATGGGATTAACAATGGGATTCCCAGCTCTGCCTCTGCTTTTGGTAGAGCTGGAAGCTGTGGCTTTCTGCTCTCTTGTTGCAAAATGACTTTGCATAATTTTCAGTGTGCAGATTTCCACGTTGCAAAGATCATCCTTGGTAAGTGCTGGGGTAGATTATATGCACCCACAAGTCACTAAATATCTCCTGTAGGTATCCAAAGCCTTCCTGTGTCACTAAGCTGCACTTTGTGTTTAGTTCCACTTGGGGACAAATCTGTGCTAGGTCTGAGCAGTTGTATCAGTATGTCATGATGGCAAATGCCTTCACGTTTGCAGTTCTTCTACACAGGCAAAGCTGCAGCACTGCCAAGACTTATTCAAGCTTCCCCAGCACTCCCCTGAGTATTCACAGTGGTGCTAGCCAAAGCATGCTTTTAATAGTGTATCTTCATATAAACTTTTTCTTGAGCAGTTTTGTTTTAATAGTATGAAGAGGAGAAACCTTTGACCAAATGGTCTTTGCCAGCAAAATATGTACTGTAAATCTGTCTTCATCTACAGCAATCATAAATTAAATGTAACTTGTTGGATATAGAGTAGATAATGGCTTTTAAAAATGATGGCAAGACACTTGCTGTATTCATACAAGTGCATTGCTGTGGTGCACACAGTTTACCTCTGGTTTTAGATTTCTCCAGTTGCAAAATGTAGACCACAGTTTTGTTTCATTGCTTTACCTCTCTGCTTCAGTGAAACTGATACCAAACTTCATATTTCCCAATAAGTGAATACAAATCCCAAGGAAAACCCTTGACAAACTACCTTTTCAGACTCCTGTCTTAAGCAAAGGCTGCAGGCTTTCAGCAATGGCAACCTTCTCTCTAGAATATGGGCTAAGCAAACAAGTGAATTCTGGTTTAACCATAATCTACTGGAAACACAGAGAGTTTAGCTTACATTTAACCTAAGCTGCTCTTGGCAGGAGGCAGCACTCTAAGGCATTTCCCCTTTATTTATTTACCAACCAAATGTTTATATTGCACAACTTTCTTCAGCTAGGCTAGTGACGCTCGACTTCAGAATATTTATGTCCAATGAATGATGTGGAAATAGATTTCAGTCTATAAATTTCAGTCTCCTGATATTTCACCACTTCAGATGACGTATTTATAAATGGGAGAGGTATGGTTCAAAGAAAATGTATTACAATAGCTTAAGACCTAACATATGTTCTAAGATGAAATTAAAAAGATGCCTGCATGCAGGGAGTTGTTGCAAGGGATTCACTCATTTATAGAAGAATGTTGCTTCAGTGTTAATATTTCCACACTGAATGTTGCCTTGTTGGCTATACTTCTTGTGATAGCAACTCCTACCTTAGCTGTAAATTCCTGCCACCTCCCCCCAGCTCCCTCTGCTACTAACAGTGTGGTTAATACCGTGATTTGTGTAATTTGGGTTAAAATGAATATCTAACCTGTCTGTTTTCATGCTGAACTGTCAGGATAACCCATCTATAAGGCCCCTCTGCTTTAAGCATGCATATTTCTGAGGGATGCACAATCCAAGGTGAGTTCTTGGAACTGAAGACTGGATGTCAGTGCTGACCACGGTAGGAGAGGCTGATGCTACCCCACATGAGGTGGTTATCCAACATGTGAGAGAGAAACCAGTCTATTCTCAGGGCATGAACTAAAGGCTGGAGAGACTGTTGGATGGTAATTCATGTAGTTAAAGTCCTTTTGTTATTGTTCTTCTTATGTATTTCAATAAGCAGAGCACCTAAGAAGTTAACAGTGCTTTTAATATAGATACTAGAATGGGTCAGCACATTCAGATGAGAAGTGGCTCAGAATCTGCCCAAGTTAATGCTATAGAAAGACAATGTATTGAGGCAAATTGGAAATTCTTTATGACAGAATGGTTTTCATTAGAAAAGGCTAACTAGTCACAAACAACACCATGCTTCACTCTTTCCCCCACTCCCAGTAACGTATCAGTTTTAATACAAACCTTCACCAGGAGGAATGCTTGGCTACAGGATATAATTTTGACCCAAAATAACAGGCCAGGGATAAAAAAAACCTTATGGTTGGTAGATTTTCTGGTTTCATGCCTCATGGACTGAATCTCAGAACTGTTTATTAGCTGGCTGTGTTTTCCACTCCACAATAAATGTGTGGGAGCTGTTTTTTCTATAAGAGAGAGTAAACAGGTTCTTTACTCAGACTCGCTATGTGGAATGTAACCTCGTGGCACTGTACAGCATTCAAATGCAAAAGAAAATTAACTCTGAGGTTTGAAAAACCAAAGCACTCTTTATGCAGTGTGCTTTGTAAAGGCAGATCTCCAGAAAAACCATATGACCCCACTTACTTATTATATCCATGGTGAAGACCAGGATCTAAGAAGGTGAGATGGACAGAACATATATAGAGGCAGATTAAGGCAATAACCTCCCCATATGATTTGTTTTTTTTTCTTCTCATTTTCTCTGTAACATGCAATACTGCTTCCCCTAACAGCTTCATAGAAAATGAAGTATGGCCTATGAGGTGAGGAAAATGAAGGATGTATACCCTGAAATGCGTTGCAAACCGGTTGAACTGATGAGCTCAGAGGTTCGTGATCGGTGACACAGTTCAGCTGGAGGCCAGCCACTAGTGACAAAAAGGGAAGAAATCCTGTCTTTCACTGAAATCCTTTGCACTTACTGTTGTTTTATGAGGTACAAGTTCCACCTCCTACCCTGCATGCATGAACATGTGCACACACACACCTTCCCTCCTCCACTTACACAGAGAAATACACAGTGGAAGACAGGAGTGTTTGTGTGTGTTCACTGTGGTCTCTGTGTACATCCAGGTCGTGGGTTTGGGTTTTTTTACTGCAAATAAAATAAACCAAGAGGGTGGTGGATTTTTTTTCCCTCTCATCTCCAATTCAGTGGCACTCTACATGGTTGGCAGTTTAATCTGACAGTGGAGCAGACAATAGTTGTAGGGAGCTATAGAATTCCATTTTGCACCCCTTTGGTTTAGGCAAATTTTCAAAATTAAGCTTTAACATGCAAAAACACTGTAAGAATGAATTAAAATGCAGAAATTGCCACTCACAGGAAGCCTGCACAATTCTAATTCTAAACATCATTAGAAAAAAAAATAACATTCTGTGTCTAACAATCTTTTTTTTTTATTTTCAGAGAGGGGGTGGAATGGTTAATTTGAATTACAAAAAAGCCTTGATAACCCCCCACACATCAATTTACCTGTGAACAAAAAGATTCACACAGAGAAAATGGGACTTGGGACTATTTGATAAATTACTGCAGACTGCTTGAATATTCCATTAGCAAAATAATAGCTCGTTATGGAACCCAGAAGAATGTGGTATAATTATGATAGTACCATCCCCCATGCACACTATGGGGTAAGAGGAATGCAAATGTTAGAAATGATAGCTACTTAACCACAGCTTGGAGATAGGCCTGAAAACAAATGGAAGGGTTATATGATCTCAGGCATTCATAAGGATTTCTCCAATGTCAATGCCTTAAATTGCTGAATACATTCCAGCTAGCTGAAGGTCATATTATTAATAGTCATCTTTATTGTGGTAGAGTGCAAGAGCCCACAAAGAAGGAGGAGGCCCTTTTGCAGATGAGATGTAAACAAAGAGCAATTGAGAGCCTCTGCCCCAAAGTTCTTACAAACTAGAGCTAAACAAACAAGGCAAAACAAAGGGCTGCTGCAGTGACACAAAATAGCATTTTAGTCCCACATCTGGTTTTGTTTGTTCGGGGCTGGGGGGCTCACTCTGGATGTAAATGCAATGGGAAACCAACTGGAGTGAGAGACCACAGTGGGGGGATTGGGGTGAGGGAGTAATCCATGACTAATAAAAATAATTTAAGGATTAGAAACTTCTCTGAGCATTAATTGCTTCTCTGCCCTTGTGCCAATGGCTGGAGCTCCTGGCATGTGTATGTAAACACAATATATTGCTACTGCCCCATGCCCAGTGTGCAGGATGCTTGGCAAATGGCACAAAGGGGGTGTCTGTCTAATTTACTCCCAGTTTGACCTTGCTGCTCCCACCTTCGTAGTTTGAGCTCCTCCAGCCGGCTAACTCCATGCAGTGCCCTCTCACCCCTGTGATCATCTCTTGTGATGCAGATGTAGCCCCTCCTCTGTGGGCAATTGTATGTGCATGCAAATCCTACTTGGAAGAAATAAAAGATCTAGTTTTTTAAGGCTGGGTGTCTCTGAATTACAAGATATGATTATAAAATTTGACAGAACTGAGCTCTCATTGGCTCCATCTGCACAGGAACACCTTTCAGTGGTTATGTAGGGCTTGGCATAGGGTGAAATTGGTGTTCAACCTGTACCTCTTATTGTATTCTACTATAAACTGCTGAAATCCACATAATCTTTACTGTCTTTCTTCAGAGTAAGCGGCTGGCCAGTCTTTTTTGTATTTTCTTGGAGGTAAAACACACACAAACAAACACACACACAAAACTTGGAGCATTTTTTATAAAACCTTAAAACATGAGAATTTTAAAAGATGTTGAAAAACATGGATCCAATTGATCTAAAATGATGGGGTTTGCAAGGACTTTCAGCTAGCTTGGTAGCTCCCCTAGACTTTATGGTTAGGAGGAAGAAGAGAGAAAGCTGTTTGCAAACACTTTAAGCCACAGCCTGTGTTTCAAGGCTAAAGCTGCTTTTTATTTCACAGGAATCCCAAACCAGCCTTCTGGCTTTAGGTACTGGTCCAATGCAAACAACGGGGTGGCCATCATCTGGTGGTTGGCTCAAGATTCAATTGAGTAGAGGGCTTTAGGACTTGGGTGTTAAGCACTTTTAAAGCATGATTCTAGGTGCTGTCTTAACCAGTCATTAATTAAGAGATGTTAAAGATCTCTTATGGTGGATTTCTCTTATGGTGAATTACTGATTCTGTCTTGTGTGCATAGGTACAGCCATATAAGCTGCACCAGGATGAAGAATTAAGTGTTCTTTATATGCTCAAGAATTGTGTAGATCATTGAATACTTTCCTATGTATCCAAGAAGGTGGAAGAGTTAGAATAATCATGTGCGAATATTCTGTTGCATCCAAGGTTTCCTCAAATCTCTGTAACCCTCCCAGTCACTGTTTTTATGGAAAAAAAATATCCAGGAGGCATTTCAAAAAGAACTAAGTATCAACATTTATAAATAACATACAGTCTAGGACAGGCTGTTTGTTTGTGAGAGTGTGTTAAAGAATAAATAGAAATGTCCAATGTGAAGCGTTCATAAATATGTAACGAATGCCCTTCTCCTGCTCTCTGGGAAAAAATAGTCGTATTTCTTCAAGGCTGCAAGAACTTAGCTTCATCTGTGAGGTGCCAGAATGTTAAATGTGACATTCAATAAACCACCTAGGAAAAGCTAAACAGTGCTAATCAAGCTATTTAATCTTTTAGAGTTAAGAGCTGCAGTAGGAGAATAAAAGGTATAATTAATAACTCCAGCTGGGCAAGTAAGGCAGAGTGAAAACGGGAGCTAAGGCAAACATCTGGTCTTTGTTTCATGAAATATTTACCATGAAATCAAAACTTTTTTGCCACTCCTGTGAAATGTGCAAAATTTCCTGAGTTGTAAGCTTCCACATTGGAAAAAGTTCACACCTGCAAATAAAAGTCAGCTTTTTTTTTGCACCTGAACTTGCACATGCAAATAAAAGCGTGGATCCACGTCTGCCTGCCTCTCTGTCTCCCTGAGCCTGTCCTAAGGTAAACTCTCAAGTGAGACCAATGTTTGAAATTCTTACAAGTGTATCACCACCTCTTTATTAATTCATAGTGCATCTGCCCTCAAGAACAACCGAAGTTTAATGTGTAACAAAACATCGAGCAAACTGGTTTAGCTGCATTGTGCTTGGCCTGGTGTGTCCTAATGGTGGCTTCTGAGTGCCCAGTGCTGCCTTCATATAAATTTCCTATAAAAAGGGAATGTGCTGACCCCTTTTTATGAATGGGGATCTGGGGTTAGGCTAAAACAAAATACCTTGTCAGAGGTCACAGAATAAACCTTTTGAGGGAAGGAAGAAACAGCCTTTAGGATTCTGACACGTGATTTGTGGGTGATTGAAACCCTAATGAAAGGCTCTAAGGTGAGTTACACACTCTTACAGCTGGAATGGGCTGAGATGATACCTGTACATTGGCCAGTGGTGATAGCTGGTTGTGCTGTCACAACTTGGCCCATGGTATGAGCTCCCATTTGAGCACTCTGTGCGCTGGGTTATCCTTCCCTCTCATTGCTGCCTTCAGATGAAATCTTGTCCCCATTTAATAGTTAGTGGTGTAAAGTCCTATCCATCAACACAGTATTTCTAATATCTCTAGCTCTCATCTTTGAAATTTTTGCTGGTAGTATATAGATTGCCAGAATTCAATGCCCACTCCAGCCTACAACTGCCTGGCTTCTCATGAAATCTTGTGGTCAGCAGAGCTCTCTGATTTATGCAAATGGTGAACATGCCTTTCTTACACTCCTTCTTTTTTTCAGAAAGCTGCCTGCATGTTTGTCACACCTGCACAGCAGGGAACAATAGTATCTTGGGAAGCAGGGCAGTAATCATGGAAGGGATGAAGCTGTGGAGGTGGGTGTCTGTGGAAGATGGCAGTTATGCATTGGTGTGATAACTATGATCACATCTCACTGGCATGTCCACTCAGCTACCATAGGCAAACAGATAGATGAAGTCCTTCAGGGTTCTAGAATAAGATGGGTATGAAATTCATCCCCACCCCATGACACAGGCTTCAATAACCCAATAACTCTTCTAGTCTACCTCCTCCTTTCCTCATTCCCATGGGGTCCAAATCCAGTTTCACAGCAATGGTTTTCTTGCTATCTCTCCCAATGCCTTCCTTTTTCCAGCCAAGAACAAGATCTGATGATGTCTCAGAACTGTGTTTTGTCCATTTTTGGGGCCACATTGTTCCACTGTCCTTGTTCTACTGAGAAATTATTAAGATGTTATTAGGGCCTGTTGCTGTAACTGTCCTTCTGTTGCTTGGTCATCTTGTTGTATGACACCAGCACTCAGTTTTTAGAAAACAGCCCAGGTATGGATGAACATAATCTCCAGAGATATTCATGGAATGGAAAAAAAATAAAAAATCTATCTTCCCTAATTTGTCAGATAGCAAGTTATCAGAAGTAGATATCTGCCTCAAAAATGGTATTAATGGAGAACTTATGAATTACAGTGATCAACAAAGAGTTTAGTATACCATAAAAACTATTCAACAGATCAAGTTAGGCAGAAACTGATTCATAAATAAGTCATGAATTCTCCACTGACTATTATTTGTTCATCCTCCAGTGATGCAGGAGAGGAAATGCAGAAAGTGCCTGGTCCATGAAAGTCTTGACTGAATTTTTGCAATCTTTGGTTTGGACCCAAATAATTCAGTTGGATTTGTTTGTGTGCTTATTTCACAGTTATTCCTACTCTGGATGAAATGGGATGATTTTGGCTGCTCATGGCTTGGACAGGCATGTGCTTCACTGGGAAAAAAGAAGCTGTTTCGATGGTCAGGCCCAAAGAGCTGTGGTGAGTGGAGTTAAATCCAGTTGGCAGCCGGTCACACGTGCTGTTCCTCAGGGCTTGGTACTGGGGCCAGTTCTCTTTAATGTCTCTATCAATGATTAGAAGGAGATTGAGTGCACCCTCAGCATGGAAGGGCTGAAATACTGCAGGGAAAGATAACCTCTCTGTGCATCCACACAGCCAGGATATCCACCTTCTTTTTTACTCTGTCCTATCCAGTCAAAATTATTATTTATCTCTGTTTGAGGGGGTATCTGCATGAGTATTTCTGTTTGGCTGAAGATTGCACAGAGGTCTCAGGCTCTGTAACTGGATTCTGTTGAAATTAAACTAAATCAAAAGATAAATTAAATGAGCACATACAACCTCCTTCTGTCACTAATGGGAGTTGAATCCACAAGAGGTGTAAGTATTCAACTTAAACCTCCTGGAAATATGTGTACTGTGGGTTCTACCACTGTTTGTATGATCTCCTATTGGTCCACAGTAAATCCTAATATAGACATAGCTTGTAGACATGGCTGAGAAACAATTACCCTGCAAGCACTGCCAATATCAAGATTACCATTTTCATTAGCAGATTTGGGGAACTTCTAATTTCCCGTGTGATTGCTGAGAATTTTCATAATTTTCAGTTGTAAAACTCAAGAGACATCAATTTCATTCAACAGCTGCAAGTTCCATGGAGTTTTTCATTTATAGAAAATTATATCAATGTTGATTCCATTCAAATGAAAACTGGATCATGAAAAAAGGGAGTGAGCTTTCTTTTTTTTTTTTTTTTATCCCTGTGTGCTACCCATACTGCTTTTTTGGCAAGCTAAAATACATCTCAGTTTGGGACCTACATCTTGAGATAGAGACATTTTTCTCCTCTTTTAAGTCACAAGAGCCCATACAATGTGAACAGCATAGTATATACTGGTTTTCTCCTTGGGCTTTTATAATATTCTGATTTGCCTTAGCTTGGGAATACTAATTAGGGACAGGTCTGGGTGTCCCAGTAGACTATGCTGAAGGGTTTTTGTCACCATAGTTTATGCTTGAAGAAAAATCAAAATCTGCTATGTTTTTTTTCATAATAATCCTTGTGTGACATACTGATGAAGCCTTGCATGGGCAAACTCTGTTTTCTTCAGACTAGGTCTTATCAACTTAATAATATAACCACGATACAGCCCCTTAGATGGGAAGGTTGTCTATTCTCTGTATCCATTAAATCATTACCTTCTTTGTTGCCAACACAAATGCTGATTAGTTTAATCATGATGACAGTGGGCCCCATTTCTTTACTTATTACACTTTGTTGAGGGGGCCACTGACCCTTTTTTTGAGATCACAAAAGGTCCAGGGGTCTGAAAGCTTTTATTCTTACCAACCCAAGGTCATCAGTAGGACCTCTGTATTGTCTGAGCAAGACCACATTTCTTCCATGTATCTTTTACTACTCTGTCCCTTGGATCTTCTCTCAACAGTGGGGAAGTAGTTAAATATTGGAATGTAAAAAGAGCTGTCCTGTCTAAGAAAGACCTTTTTCCAAAAACAATTGATAGAGGAATGCTCAGAAAGTCCCCCCTTGTTTCTAAAGATTTGTGAGGGTGGCAATATACACCAATGTTTTAGTGACCAATGGCTTCTCTGGGGTGTCCCTACCCCATGTAATCTCAAGGAAAGAGAAAAACATTATGTTAATTTCTAGGAAAACATCCACAAATCTACCTGGCTGCTAGTTCTTTACAATTGTGCTTACTCTGTGCTTTATTCTACAGTGTGTGCCAACAGTCCTGGCTCACAAAGAGCTCCACCAGCAGTGACCTTGTGCTTTCACTCCTGGTTACAGCTATCACAGCCTCTTGAGCTATGGGGCAAAGTCCACACAGAAAGAAACTTTGTGGGTTTGGGGGGAGGTAGGGGAAAGGAGTTTTTTTTTATTAAGTGCTTAGATCCTGGCAAATCCTTGCAAGAAGTACTGGAGTGGACTGAATGGCTGCCAGGCTGCAAGAAATCTCTCAAGACCTGCCTCCCTTCTCATCTGTCTTGGACTCATGATGAGTGAGGTGAACCATCTGCTCCACACACTTGCCTTGTTGTGCCACAGCCTGAAGTTCTGCTGCAGAGGTTGGAAGAAACCTAAATTCCTTTAATCTGTTTGCTAGACCAAAGTAACTCTGGTAAAAGAATATGTCATCTAGTTCTCTATCCTCCCTCTGAGGCTATTTGCTCCAGCCATTCCTTCTTAAAGAAAACTCTGCTCTGCATCGGGCACAATTTTGAGCATACCCCAAAGTATTTCAGAATGGCCTCATTTTTAGAGCAGGAACCAAGATTTTCTTACAAGTGCATATCTCCCCTAAAAGAGGTTGATGTGGCAAGGGTGAACTATTCTTGCTTGTACAGTTTTTATACTTTTTGTTTGTACAATGTCCAAAGTGGGTCTGTCTTCCAGCTTTAGTGAATGACAGTATTCTAGATAGCATGTATGGCATAGAAATTCTCATGACTATTTGCACCACTTCTAGTGGTTTATATCAATCTGAAAACAATGAAAATTGCTATTGCATTCAGGGAGAGAAGTTCAGAGAAGATACTGGGATGGTCATTGTGAACATCACATAACTGCTAGCAGAGGTAAAGAAGGGAACTGGTCTGGTCTGTCTCCTTTAGTGGAAAAAGAGACAAGAGCTGCATGGCAAATCCTTTGTTATTAGAAATTTGTTAAAGCCAATCCAAAATCTCACTGCAAGTATAGGAATAGTCTTTGTCTGCCTTTTCCTGCTTGGCATCCTTTCAGACAGTACCAGTTCCTTGCTGCCATCTCTCCCTATACTCTACTCCCTGTGAGTGAACAATGATGTGGCAAAAACATTAAGGTATTTCTTAGCATTATTTTCCCCCTGCTCCAGTTCCCTGAGTGGTTCCATAGCTACACTTGTACAAGTTTACACTTGCACACTTGTACACTATAAGACACTTGTGGCATGGGGTAAGAGGTGGAAGCGGGAGGGTGTGGGACAGATGCTGCTTCAGCTGGGAACAAACCTGTGTAACTCTGGATTCATCAGCATCAGTGGTCTTTGAGCTTCCCTTCAGTGGTTACTCTTGTGTGAGGTGTTACACATCAATACAATGACTGGTGTTATAATTTGCATTATGTTGATTCTTGATAATTAGTGTCTCCCCTAATGAGGATTTGAACCTCTATTTAATTCTTAGGTTATTGATTAGGGATGTCAGTAGTTGTAGACTGTAATTGGTTATGGGCATTTGCTACTTCAGAGTAGTGTTTTAGGCTGTTTGGTTGTACTTGGACAATTAATTTTCATTGGTTTTGTTTGTTTGTTTAAAAATCAGAACCTGAAGCTCTGACTTTGAGCACGAGCCCTTTCACTGGGATGAATTTGGGTATTGTATCCTGTAGGAACCTCAGTAGCTTCAAAAGACTTTTGGTGCCTTTGTCTCCTTCCTTTTCCTGCTCTTACATATCCATATTGTACATAAGGTAATGGCCAGAAGCATCTGTTATGTGCTTTCCAGGAGTAGACTCTACATTTGAGAATGTAGAATATAGAGTCTGGCTGGAGGCCTGTAACTAGTGGAGTCCCTCAGGGGTCGGTACTGGGACCAGTACTGTTCAATGTATTCACTGATGACCTGGATGAGGGAG